>JAASFI010000051.1:0-72335 GCA_023333705.1 Globisporangium viniferum | reverse complement strand
CTAGACTCACGAATCTGCGAGAGCTGGGGTGGGTGCCACGCGTTGAAGGGCGGCACGTGCCGGCTCAAGAAAGCGCCAAGGGAACGGAAGTGCCGAACGCGAATGTCTGGTCCGCAGTCGCCGTCTAAAGGTTCCGCCTCTCTCGTGCCTCTGAGTCGTCAAACTGAGTTTCCCTGCGCTTCATTAGTCGTACTTCCATGAGCTCAATATACTCTGCGTGTAGCTACCACTCCTGTGCCTGTACATCAATATACACCTTGAGTTGCCAATTCGTAAGCTTTTTTGGTGCGATGACAGCGCATGGGCCAACTCCGCTCCGGACCTGGTGCCAACTTTGCAAGCTCCGGACCCTGAGGTGACCGATGCTCTGCAAACTGCACTCGAGTTACATTGTGCGTGGCGTTGTTTTACATTCTACGGTAATCGGCAACGTATGCCTGTACGTGTCGTCCCAACACAACTGTTTTGGCAATCTCGATCAAAATCTCCGGAGATTGCCAAAACAGTTGTGTGCAAACGCTTCAAACAGGTTCAAGGTCGGAATGGCACACATCGCCCCACCAATCACGACTTTCAGCATTTCGTTTCTAGTACGAATGTCCTATTTGGACTATGCATCGAAAGGGTAAAATAAAAAATAGGGTATGCATATAGAGGTCAAATTCCCAAATAGGATATGCATGTAGAGGACACTGTTAGGTTAGTGTAGTTTCACTATTTTAGAATATCCGGCAACCAATCTAAAATCCGATTTTTCCTATCTCGACTTTTCTCAATCAAAAAAAGCACGAAAATGGACTTCGACAAGTGCTTTGAGCTGCTCGCGGCCCGCCCCGCGCATGCGCACGCGCACTGCGAGAGCGCGCACCAGGACGAAGCACACGCAGACGTAGAAGCGCTCGCCAAGGCACTGCAGTCGCAGTTGGGATCCGTTCAGGACGGAAGCACTAGCAGCAGCAGCGCTCAGGAGAAGAGCGGCGCCGACAATGAAAACGTCACCGTCACTCCGCAGGACCAGCCCTACGAGGAGCTCAGTGCGTTGGCGCTGGCGCGGTCGTTCTTCAAGATGCAAGAAGCGCGCGTGCAGATCTACAGCGATTTCCAAAAGTGAGTGTGAATGAGAGCGCTGCATTAGGTCGAGTGCTCATGATGTATCTCGTTGTTTGCTTCCAGGGGCTTTGATGTGCACCAGCAGACCGCGTTCTTCCCACAATTCTGTGCGTGTACCTACCGCATTGACGTGCTAGTACTTGTGCTCTGAGTTGTAGCATTTGACGGGCTTGTGTGTTGTTTATTGTGCTGTGTGCAGCTGCGGGAATCACGGCGCGCTTCTCGGCTGTGAGCACCCAGATCAACAACATTGAGGTGCGTGCACGCGCAGCAGTCACTGCGATCCTTATGCTTCCTATAGCAATAAAGATCTAATGGTCATCAACTGACATTTTGCTCTTGTACGATACGTATTAGAAAACATTGATCAGCAAGCAGATGCCAGTGCTCGCGCAGTACATTCGCAAGATTCAGATGGAAGAGAAAGAGAAGCTCCTCATGGTACGGTGCAAAGACTTTACCATACTCGAAGTACCTGCGTTTGGGTTACTGAATATTGTCAATATTTGTCGTTCACCTAAATGTCTGCTAGACCTCTGCTCTGCTGGTCGAGAAAATGCGCCTTCGTGACGCTGAGAAGCAGCCAGAGCCGGACGCGTCGATCGCGTTTCTGTTGGAAAAGTCCATTGAGACGCTCACGAGCAAGCACGCGGCGATCATCCAGCGCATCAACGAGCTACTGGACGAGCTGCGCTCCGAGGTCACAGATGTTGATGACGAAAAGTAACCAAACCACAGGATCTCGCTTGGATGGTAAAATACATTTGAGGTGAATGCTGCTGTCACAAGTTCACTTTTGCTTTGTGAGCGTGCTCAGGCGTCCGCGCAGTTCGGCCTCCTTTTGCTCCAAGGAATTGAGATCACTGTAGTCGCACTCTGGCGCCGGGTCCTGGATGCGGCAGCGCGCTTCGCTGCTCTCGTATGCCGCGAACGCGGTCGGGTCCTGCTTGCGCAGGAACTCGAGCCGCGTGCGCTTGGTATCAAAGTGCAGCTTCAGCGTCGAGTTCTGCCTCAGGTTCGCGCGGTGGAAGGCTTCGGCCTGGGCCTCCTGGTGCTTCTGCAGCAGGATCTGCTGGAAGAACGCGCTCTCGTCCCCGGAATGGAGCTCGCTGGTGCGCGAGAAGATGTCTTTCTGCGCGTGCTTGGTGCACACCGAGATGTTGTACGCGTGCTCGATGTGGCGACGGATGTAGAGCGCGTCCGCGTAGATGGGGCGAACGCCCTCGGCGTGGAGCGCCAGGTGCACGTTCTGCCACATCTCACCCAGCTGAAACGTCGGGTACTCCTTGGCGACTTCGAGCATCACCTGGTCACTTGGCGTGAGGGTGCCCGCGTTGTTGGAAGGATCGCTAAAGGCGAACGAGACGTTCGCCAGCACAGCGTAGATCTTCGCCTTCAGGTTGATCTCGGGATGAGTCTCGGCGTCCTTGAGGCCAAGCAGCGAGCTTCGCTTGGCATTGTTGTTGTTGCTGGATTTCTTGTCGGCTGTTGGCGAGATCCCCATCTGCGCGGCTTTGAGGGCTTCTTTTAGACGCGCAAACGCTGGCGACTGCGGTCTCTCCGTTATTGTTGTTGTTGCTTGTGGTGGTGGGGACGACTCGGAGTTCTCCTCAGACTCTATCTTCTGCGAAGACACGATGAACGGACTTCGACAGTTTGCAACGGACTTGAACGCGCTGTGCCGTGCATTCGCGAGCGCGACGATGTCCGCGTCGCTCTCCGCCTTTGAGCGTAGCTCTTCAGCCGCTTCTTCGTCTGCGTAGATGCGGAGCAGGATCTGGGTCGCCGTGGCGTTGTTCGTCTTCTTCTGGTCGCTTCGCCACGCGAGGAAACTTGGGATCGCCGCCGGGTTGACGCAGATCTCGGCCAGAGCAGCGAGCACCTGGTTCTTCATGGCTTTCGGCACTTTTTCCAGGATCACGAGCAGCTTTGGCACGCCGTCTTCTTCGATGAACGCCGACTCGCTGTCCATATCCCCTACAATGCACGACCGCACGGCGTCGACGACCCCAATGAGGATGTTTTCTTCCAGAACCGAGTGCGATGGGTCGAAGTCGAGGTGCTGGTTCACAATGTGGACCCCATGCGCGCGATAGAACCGCTTTCTGTTGAACTCGTGGCCGCGGCACATGAAAGCGCACGCCAGGATCGCGTTGCGGCGGATCCCAAACGTGTGGCGAGACGGCGGTGCTGCAAACGCCGCGAGCGCAGTCTCCACACCATCGACGCTGCCCAGTTCGTCCTGGAAACAAGGCACCGCAGGTGCGATCTGCATCATGAGCAGCCAGGCAGCTGCGAGGTTCTCGTCGCTCTGCATCACGCTCTGCTTGAGGAAGTCGAGTAGGAGGATGTGCCCGTTGATCTCATAGAAATGATCGAGAATGAATGGCGCGAGGTGGTTCAGCACGCTCAGCGCCGTGATCTGCAGGAATTGCAGCTGCGCGGGCGTGTGCTGCTGCGTGGATTGTGTGGATGAAGACAAGGGCTTGGTACTTTGTCCACTCGAGCTAGAAGTCCCAGTGCTTCCTGTTCCAGTAGCATAGCTGAGCAAGATCTCGGTGAAGCGAAACTGCACGAGCTCGCTCAAGTTCGCCTCGTGGTCGCACATGACCTCTGCGAGCAGATACCAGAGCATCTGTTTGAACTCAAAGTCCTCGTCCGCGTTCGTCGCATAGTTGTGGAAGTCCGCGTTGATCGCGACAGACCGCGCTGACGACGGCATGGCTTTGCTGCTGTTTGTTGCTGTTGCCGTCTTGGCATTCCGCTTCTTCGCCTGGGTCTCTGCTGCGGTCGCGTACGAGAGCAGACTCGCAGTGAGTCCCGTGGAGTAGAAGAAATCGAGCGACCGGCGACGCCGCGCGAGCAGGTTGAGGATCATGAGGCACTCGTTGCGCATCTCCTTGTCCTGCTTGCGGTAGCCGCGCGCGAGCAGAAGCTCAAAGACGTGCAGCAACGTCTGGAACGTGAACTCGTTGCCGAGAAAGTACGCGGCGTTACGGAGCCGGAACTGCACGAGCAGCTCTCTTCGCGACGCGCACTTTGTGGCGGTTTTCATCTTCTCGTGGCAGAGCTCGAGCACGTTCCAGAGAATCACGATGCACAGCGGTAGCAACTCGTCCTGCGGGTCACGGATGTTCTCCATGATGAACACGACGTAGTGCAGCGCGCCGCTCATGACGAGCACTTCGGCGCAGCGCTGGTGGCTCGAGAGCTCGAAGATGATCTCGACCACGGGGAACAGGATCGCAGCCGCTCGCTGCTCTGCGTTGAAAGCAATGCCGCCTTCCGTAAGCAGCAAGGCCGCTTCTTCTTCGTCATATTCGCCGCTCCCGCGGCTCGAAGTTGTCGCCCGAGTCGGTGAGGAAGTCGGCTCTCTTGCAGAGTTGATAGGAGTGGTCGAAGTCGATGGTGTCGTGGGCGAAATCGGTCTCTCGGTGTCAAGAGGCGTGCTTCTCTCTGTACTTTGGACAGAGATCGAAGCTGAATCCTGCGCCGCAGAACTCTCCCTCTCCGTGTCCATGTTTGATCCAGAGACTCGAACTGCTTCGGCTTCCTGCATCTCCTCGTCGTCAGGAAACAGATCGTACAGCACGCCGACGATCGCCTCCACCGTGCCGGTTTCTTCCATGAGGTTCTGGCTGAACACGCGCGGTGAAAGGCGAAAGTCCTCAGTTGCGCTGGGTTCCGAGTTGCTGTTGCGCGACTTGGGCGTCCTTGCTAAGCCTGAAATAAAGGCAACATACACCCGCAACATGAAGTGAGAGCAAGTTTCATTCACGATAATCTCATCAGAACAGCGTGGCCGTACATGCTCCAATTGCAAACTGCTGAAGCGCCTCTGCAGCCACGACTTGCACGTCCAGGACCTCAAATGTCAGCAATTGACCCAGTGTAGGCAAAATGCCATGAAGCAGAGACGGATTCGAAATGTCTTCGTTGGATTTCTGACGGACAAACGGCTACTCCATGTGTCAAATACATTGAGAAAGTGTCAAGAGTGTGTATGCCACCTCATGGGCAGCGGTGGGGTGAAACATATAGCTGATGCACACTACATACCTTGCAGCACAGCATGACCGCTGCTATCAGTGGGTCCGTAAACTGCGTTTGCCCATCAAGCACTTTATCGCGAAGCAACAGGAGAAAATCGTTCACAATGGGCAGCTCTGCAAGCTTCCACCTGCATCGCAGCAACCCATATTGTATAACAAAGACCGTTGGACTGTGTCGCAACACCACTAACAGATCAACCGCCTTACGCTCGTACCCATGCTCATTCTGGAAAATTATGCTCTTCGCGAGCGCGAGATGGCGCTGGTGGTTGTCCTGAGTTTGAGGGTCCAGCACAGACGCGAAGAGCTTCTCAAAGCCCTGCAACGATGGCTCGCTCTCGTTACCCATAGTTGATGATGCACCACTGGCAGTCGCCATGGCGCGTGCAGTAGTGCCTGAGGAAGTCGCAGCCGACGGAGAGGACGACAGGAGCCTCGACGTCATTGTACACGTTCGATACAACAGCAGCAACAACAGCTGCTGATGATGTTGAAGAGCTCTTTGCGTCGCTTCAGGATCGGAATGACACACCTCAATAGAAGCCTCTAACCATCATTCTGGCATGCGCGTGCTGAGCGTGTGCTTGAGTCCAACCCATTTGTTCCACCTCACCTGCCCACATGCTCTCCACCTATCATAATCGCTTCTGATTAAAACCGTAAAATGACACCCCTCCTGTTTGGTTCCTTCCGCCGGTTGGCATACAAGAAGCAAGTACAATCCGCCTTTGCCCGCCCGACCAGCTCCCTCAGCTTCACGACCAGTTTTTACACTTGATATTTGTATGCTGCTTCAACCATGGGGTTTCCCCTTGATGAGTAGTAAACGACCTCCGTCCCGCATGTCTCGCCTTCCTTCTTCAAGCAGATCTCTTGGCCGCCCAAGAGAACAAAGGCGAAAGAAGGAAGGCAAGGAAGATCGAAGATCGAGTGATCACTAACGACAAGGAAGATCAAGATCTCCATGAAGCTCTGGCGCGTGCTCGCGCTCTCGGCGGCCGCCTGCGCGGCTGCGGCGGTCCGCGTTCCCGGCGTTCTGGCGGAGGAACAAGCGGCTGCGAACAGTGAATCCAACAATGGCAATGACAACGACGGGCTCTTCTCGTTCATCACGCAGGAGCTGCAGCGCTCAAGCGCGCTCGTGCAGCGTTTCTTCTTCGATGAGGCGGCGCAGGAGAACGCTCAGCAGGCGGCGCCTGTGCAGATCGTGATTCTGGACGACGGCGAGGGAGGCGGGATTGAAGACTTCCTTTTCCCGTTGCAGGAAGAGGGAGAGCAAGCGCAGGAACTGACGCGCCAGGAACAGCAACTGGCGTGTCTGACTGCGCTCGAGGTATTTCACGAGCAGGACGAGTTGAAGCAAGAGCGACAGCAGCTCTCGCAGCGTCTGCGCTCGCCATTCAAGCGCGCGTTCCAAGTCATGTCGCTGCACTACTTTGATGAAGCGTCGTGCGACGACTTGGAAGATTCGCGTCTGGTGGATGAGTGCAACCGTGTCGTGGACATGGAAGATGCGGTGCGCCAGTTTATGACTCGTGGACGCACGGATGAGCAAGTGTGCGTGTTGGTGAACGAAAAGGACCAAGAGATCGAACCGAAGCAAGTGGGAGGTGAATTGTCGTGCAAGCTCTGCAAGCGCTTCGTGCAAATGATTGTTTCAGCGCTTGCCCAAGAAGTGTCTCAAGTTCAAGTTGTGCGAGAAATCATTGGCGACATCTGCGACTCGATGGCGGAAGACTCGATGTGCCACACGTTCCTCAAGCAGTACGACCAAATTGTGGACTGGCTGACGCAAGGCACTGATCCAGCTACAGTCTGTCTCCGGATCGTGATGTGTGAGAAGAAGACCGAGTTCCAGCAACTTTCTGATTTGACCGCCAACGCGCTCGTGAAAGACGGGAGTGAGGACCATGCGTGCTTCTACTGCATGCACATCGCGTGCGTTGTGGCCAAGGTCAACGAAATCGCGCCATCTCAGCTGAACAATGTGCGCACACTCATCAAGTGGGGCTGCACAATTTCCCCGAAAGACTGCAAGTGCGACTTGCTCGTGACGAACTACGACAAGATCGTCGGCTGGGTGAAGCAGGACAAGAAGCCGAGTGTGATCTGTGAAGCGCTGAACATTTGCAAGAAGAAGGACAATGCGGTCGCGTTGGGAGCCCCAGATGCGTCTGTTGAAGATGCTCTGACCGCGCTCATGCCACTCGTGCAGCGTGACATGAACCAGGACGACAAGAAGTGCTTCTACTGCGACTACGTCACTACGCTGATCCAGGTCGCCTTGCAGGAAGACCCGGACCATGTCGGTGAGATTCGCATGTATGCGGATATGATCTGTGGCATGTTGGGCGACAGCAACCAGTGCCACCGGTATGTTACCAAGCTGGACACTGTGATCGACCAGCTGAAGAAGGGACAGCACCCTCGCGAGATTTGTACGTCTCTGAAGTACTGTGGTGCGAAGCTTAACGCTATCGACGCTTCTACGCAGACGACGGTGGCCGCGTTCACGTTCACCAGCCAAGACGAAAAGACTTGCTTGTACTGCGACTACATCGCGATCGCTATGCAGATCATTCTGCAGCAGGACGCGGACCAAGTGAACGAGATTCGTGAGTACGCGGATATGATCTGCGGCTTCTTGGGTCCAGAGAACGTCTGCCACCAGTACGTCGACAAGTTTGATGCGATGATTGACCAGTTGAAGCAAGGCAAGCACCCTCGTGACATCTGCGTCGGCTTGAAGTACTGCACTTCGAAGTCGAATGCTGACGTTGAGCCTTTCCAGAAGGCGTTGACTGCTTTTGTGGCGAACAACCGTGCGGTGGACGTCCAGGACGACAAGAAGTGCTTCTACTGTGACTACGTTGCGACGCTCGTGCAGATCATCATGCAGGAGAATGCTGATCAGGTTAACGAGATTCGTGAGTACGCTGACATGATCTGTGGCTTCTTGGGACCAGACAACATTTGCCACCAGTACGTCGACAAGTTGGACATCATCATCGACCAGCTGAAGAAGGGACAGCACCCTCGCGAGATTTGTACGTCTCTGAAGTACTGTGGTGCGAAGATCAAAGCTCTTTCGAGCACCGCTCGCGTTGTCGAAGATCTTGCTTCGTTCGACCAACGTCTTGTCAAGATTGTGAAGAACTCCATGGAGTCCGCCATTGATGGATGCTTTGTTTGCGCACAGCTGGCGAGTATTCTTGAAGTTGCTCTCGCTGAAGATCCTTCGCAGATCGACCAGATTCGCCAGATTGGAGACTTGGTGTGTGGATTCCTTCCATCGGAGTCAAAGGTGCGCTCCTCACATGTTGTTACAACCTTTTTTTAGTGTGTTTACAATGTCGCTAATCTGTTCCTTTTGTTGTGACTTGCAGTGTCGCCCTGTCATGGACAAGCTGGACAAGGTGATCGATTCTCTCAAGAAGGGTGAGAAGCCAAAGGCGATTTGCCATGACATGAAGTTCTGCACAGCGAATACGAGCGGTCTGAAATCGAAGGCGATTACGCCACCAGTCCAGAGCTCAGGCAAGGGGAACAACTCCTGCGCGTACTGCAGTGGCGTTGTCACAGTCTTGGAGTTTGCCCTTAACCAGAACCCAGGTGAAGTTCAGGAAGCCCGCGAAGCCGCGGGAATTGTCTGCAAACTGCTTCCATCCGACGACAAGGTATGCATTCTGGAACTTTGAATTTGCACTTGATTGGGATGCCGAACTAACTTTTCTAACTTTTGTGTGTCTTCATTTTTAGTGCCACGCCGATTTGAAAATGTTCGACGCTGCAGTGTCACAGTTGGAGAGCGGCAAACAGCCGCACGAGATCTGTCAAGCGCTGAAGTTCTGCACGAGTGCTGATGACGCTGCGTCTGTGAAGGTGTCAGATTTGAAGTTCTTGGACCCAAGCCTGTCTCCTTCTCGCTGCACAATTTGCAAGCAGAACTCGCTGCTGCTTGCTTCGATGGTTGCCAAGCCTGCGAGTCTTGTGACTTTCACCGCTGAGATAAACTCTGTCTGCCGACTGATTCCAGACTCAAAGGAGGTACGGGACGATTATGAAAGACAAGTTGATTTGCTGTGATGACCGTGTCATTGACAAGTTTCTTGTTTGATATGTAGTGCACGTTGCTAATGAAGCACCGCGACACGATCGTCGACGCCCTGAAGAACAACGAAGGCATCGAGTCGATCTGTACTCGTATCCACGAGTGCGAATCCGTGAACCAAGTCGCGAAGCCAGTTGAGGCGGAGAAGTCCATGTCGATGGGCTGCCTGTTGTGCGAATACACAGCGGAGATGGTGTCGCGTGCTTCGAAGAACCAAAACGAGCTCCGCCTTGCGAAGGTTGCTTTGGAGACGATGTGCACCATCCTTCCTCCTTCCGCTCGCTGCGACGTGCTTTCGTCCAAGTTTGATGAGCTGGTCGCGCTCGTTGAGAGTGGTAAGAGCCCAAGTCAGGCGTGTCACTCGGTCGCACTTTGCGATGCTGCGTTTGTCGAAGCTCCAACGATGACGGAGGCGATTAAGCGTCCAGACTACCTTTTGCCAGCGGAGTTCGCTCCTATCGCGATGGGTGAGGTGATGGAACTCGAGTAAATCGTCGGGGGTTCTCTCGCAGCGCTGAATCGTGACATGGGACCCTGAAACAATTTGATGATGCGTCAAGACTGCGCCTTCATTCTGCTCAAATTAGTTGTGCTTTGCATGTTCTTTTTTCTTTCGTCTTGTGAACTTTATATTTCTCCACTTTTTTTTTTAACAGTTGCAGCAAACGAGCTGCAACCAATTTTCCCTTAGTTTCATTCTCAACAAATCGACATGCAGATTAATACGAAAACAAAATGACATTGAATTGCTTTACGTCTTTACTTTATGAGGAGCTCTTGACTGATGTCGTTCATGATCCTGTCTGTAGGCGTCAACGCAAGCGATGGGAGCTGATGACGCAACAAAGAGGTGTCCAAATGCGCATTGAGTGGCGGATGGTAGCCGAGATCCACTGACACGCGAGACGTTGGAGCAATTGCCGCATGTGGACCTGTTTCTTGAGGGTTGATGCGTTGACACGCGTCGCAGTATTTCTCAGCGAGCTCCACCCGCGAGAGCGCGTCGACGCCTCCTACAAAGTGCCAGTATGAAGCAGAGCAATCAGTATTTCCTGTCAAGGCATCTTGGCCAAAGCCCTTTCAATTCCAAATACAGCGCCACAAACCGATGTTGAGCAGCAGGAAACGTGGCGATGATGGCGTTGATCCTGCGGAAGACCCGTACTCGTCATCTCTTTCCAAGAGCGCAAAGACGATTGCCGCCAAGTCGCGCACGTAAATGAACGACCGGATCTCGTCACTCCAGAGCCTGAGCTGTGGTTTACCACTGGATCTGCTGGTGGTATTCCTGCCACAAAAGAGCTGCTGGTGCAGCCACTCCATGAACTTGGGTGGCTGGTCTGCAAAGAGCGGCGACTGGGGGCCGATGACGTTCGCGATGCGAAGGATGAATCCGCTGAGATGGGCGTATTGCTGCTGCTCTGCTGCGAGAAGAAAGGCTTCGAAACTTAGCTTTGACGCGCCATACACAGTGAGACTTGTTGATTCGGAAGGTGACGAGGAAGAGGAAGCGGGGGGCGATTCGACAGCGTCGCTCTCTTTGTAGCCGTGTGGAGGCGGATTCACTCCGTCGTACACGAAATCCTGCACACAATTACAACACAAGCAAATGAGAAATAGTGAGGAGCTATTCAACACGTGTATGAAGCATATTGGTGTCAGATGGAACTCACGGTGGAGAAATGCACAAGGCGAACTTGCCACTCGATCTCTTTGCTGATGAACTCGATCAGCTCTCTTGGCTGGAACACCAAACACGCCACCCCATACAATAACACACCCACAACGGTTAGTTCTTAATCATGATGAGCACTCTTTGGTAGTGGACGTAAATAGCAGCAGCGACTGCACCTCATTGACCGCCTTGGCTCTCGCGGGCTCTTTCTCGCACGCTGCGGGTGACGACATCGCTACGCAGCAACAACACATCATGAAAGCGGCATTTAGGGCAACAGCAGGTCGATAAAATCGATACAGAGCAAAGCAATTGCTATACAGCATCACTCACCCACGCAGTTGATGACCACCTCAGGATGAAAGTGGCGGATGCACTCGCGCACCCCTGTCATGGCGCCGAGATCCACACCCCAGTACACGTGAACCCGCGAGCTGGTGGTGACGGCAGCACTTGAAGATGACGCGGTCGCTGTACTGACGCTCACAAACCCCGCAGGAAGCGCAGGCGTCGACGCTTGTTGACCGCGTAGAGTGCAGGCCATGATGTCATGTTTGCTGCCACGCTCAGCCGCCAAGTGGCGCTGCAGGATGAACTGCGCCACGTAGCTGGAGCCGCCCAGCACCAGCACGCGCGTCATTTTCGTTGGGGATTTTTGGGATTTTGGGATTTGGCTCAACGAAGCTGTAATCAGGAAGCGCATTGGTATCTGATTCTATCGGACTTTGGATAAATCTGAGTCTGAGTCAAAAATCAACAGCTCGCATTTTGCAAAGCTCAAAAGATGGCGGAGCATGACGAGGAAGCGCGCGTGGTGGCGGATGTGGAGCGATTCGTGAAGATGACGCACCAGGTGGGCGGCCACGCGACCGCAAAGGCTAGTAAGACAACGCGCACTTGCATGTCCCCGTCGTGTGTGTAGCTGTTAGCTGTTGTTGTTGAGCTTTATGCTGACAAGTGTTGACGTGTATCGAGTGTATCCTCATCAGGCTTGAAGTCGTACGGCGGGAAGATCTTGAAGCCCTTCCAGAACAAGCGCCGCGGAGAGCGCGAACACGCGTTCTACGAGCAGGTGTTCTGTACGGAGAGCGCAAAGCCGATCTTTGAACAGCTCCGACCGCTCATCCCTGGGTACCATGGCATGGTGGTGGTCCCGACTGGCGAGCACGCCGCCAGTGGGGAACAAGGGGCATCTACAGGAAGTGAAAACCGCGATGGGAGTACGTATCCAACATATTCCACGATCGATGTACTGGTTGGCATGCTCTAATATTAATCATGCGTCTGTGCACAGAGTACCTGACGATGGACGACTTGACGTGGGGGAGGCACTGGCCGTGCATCATGGACGTCAAAGTGGGCACGCGCTCGTACGAGGACGACGCCAGCGCCGAGAAAATCGCGTACGAGATGCAAAAATTCCCGCTGCAGGAGCTTGTGGGCTTCCGCATCCAGGGGATCAAGGTGTTCGACCCGACGCGGCGGCAGTACATTGAGTTTGACAAGCACTTTGGACGCCAGGTGCGCTCCCAGGAAGACCTGATTCCGGCGTTCGGGAAGTTCTTCACGACCCACGAGGGTGACAGGCGCAGGACTATTGTGCTGCTCAAAGCGGTACGTGCATGTTTTTGTGTTGCAGATGGGAGAAGTGATGTGTGGAACTAACAAGTTTCTGGGTTGTCTGGTTGATTTGCGCAGTTTCTTTCTCGCCTGGAGCTGCTGAGGGCGTGGTTTGACGAGCAGCAGGAGCTCGAGTTCATCGCAAGCTCGTTCCTGTTCCTCTACAACGGCGAAATCGACGACAGCGCGTTCCAGAACGCTGATGATGCTGATGAGTCAGCACTCGCGAACGCGCTGGCTGCCGACATTCGGCTGATCGACTTTGCGCACGTGACGCGTCGCCCTTCTGATGCGCTGCAGCGTGACGAGGGCGTGCGCAAGGGCGTCTACACGATCATCCACTGCTTCCAGGAGCTCTTAACGCAGTTGGAGCAGTGAGTGAATGAGATCGCAAGAGTGGAACCATGCCACTCGACGGGCTTCCATGTCATTCAAGCGAAATGATAGGCGCCGTTTCGATGAAGATCCGTTTCAGTTTCAGACAAAGGAGCCGTTGAGTCAGCTGCTGAGTTTTTTCCAGAAGCAGTTTCATGCCAGCGAAAGAATAACCGACATCGATCGGTGCAAACAGAATAACGGGCTGTCTAATAATAGAAGGCGTCTCTCAGCGATTGTTATGATCAAGTTGAAGCACAACTTGTGAGTCTATGGTGGTGGCTTTGTGTAAAAAAGGAGATTTTTCTTTTTTCTTGGATTATTTTTGAAGGAAGAAAAATCGCTGGAAAAATGGAAAACCGTTGAAAAGTGAAAATCGAACGATGGAAAGAAGGCAAATGTCATGCTCATGCCTGTGATCAATAAATAAATACTGGCTGCCTGTTTCCGTTGCTCAACAGGCGTGGTGGCTTTTCATGTGGCATCTCAGAGCCAAAGCCAGCAGCGAGAGGCCTCTCGCAATCCGTCATTTCCGATTTCGAGCAGCTCCTCACAAGCGCAGCGAGCCAGCCTTCACGACTCCTTCAACAGCAACATCAGCATCCTCCTTCCAAATGGGCGTCGAGATGCAGTTCCGACCGGCGGTGCACCCGCTCCGCCCACTCCAGACCCAGAGCGGTGTCCGCATGAGTAGCGAGACTCCCCAGAGCGAGCAGCTATGTCCTGTTAATGAAGATCGCGCACTTTGGCAGCGAGAGTTCCAAGCGCTTTTGCAAAAGTACGAGCCGGAGCGAGCGCACCAGGCGCCGGCCTTGCTGCGCGTCTACGCTGGCATGGTACGGTTTGACTATTGCCCAATTGCCTGGTTCTTCAGCCCGTCCAGCAAAACTAACTTGGTGTTTTCTTGTAGGAATTCGAGCTGCTCCAGTGCTATCGCCACCACTACACGGGCAAAGGAGGCTTCCGCCTCTCCACAACCACCACAAATGACCAAGATCCGACAAGCGCCACGAGACACTCTTCGGGGATCTTCTCACTGCCCAAGGCCGCGATTGCGACGTACCTGCGCGAAAAACGGCGCTCTCGCGCGCGACCCACCGCCAACTTCAACCAGAGCACCACCAACCACAGCAGCAGCATTAATAGTATCAGAAACGTCACCAGCACCAATTGCGCAAAGGGGGACGACATTCGCAGTCCAGAGATGCCAATTCTCGTCTCTCGAACAGCGCCAGTGGTCAGCAACCAGAACCACCAGCAACTTCGGGTCCGGCCATCAACCTCTCCCATCGCCGCATGACAAACGCCTTCACACATGACCAAGATGTGCGCTCTCACTGGCGACCATCCACATGTCCACACACACAACCGGACGAGCTTCGCCTGTCGACGCCTTCCAAAAGACAGATCAGACAGAAGCGACGACAACACGAGAAGCTTTAAGACAGCGAAGAGCTACGAAAGTAATGTGTGGTCAAAAATGCGTTCTTTTGTTGACAAAACTGGGGGGTTGGTCCTAAATCTAAATGGTGGTTGGTGTTCTCTATCTTCTTCGTGTGCTTCTTCTGCTGGACGACTCTATTTTCTCTAAGCGCTCGCTTGCGGACGAGGGCGACTAATATTATACCTGGGCAGGGCTCGCGCGCAGCCGACTATAAGAGCTGCATCTGCTGCTGCATGCTGTGCATCTGGTGCTGCGGCGGGTAGCCGTTGGCCGAGTAGTACATCATGCCCTGCTGCTGCTGCTGGCTGGACGCGTCGCCGCCGGCCGAGCCCGACGGACCGCCCGCGTGCGGGTGCTGCGCGTAGTAGCTGCCGCGCGGGTTGTTGTACGCGGCGGCGGCGGCGGCGGCCGAGTCCGCAGCCGACAGGTGGTGGTGGTACTGCGACGAGCTGCTCGGGTACGGCTGGTGGTGGTGCGGCGCCTGCTCCTTCATGTCAAAGTAGTCGAGGCTCGCGCGGTCCGCCATGGCGTTCGACGGGCCGGCGTTCTCCTTCGACGACCACTGCGCCTGCTGCGAGTACATGTTGACGTTGCCGCTGTGGTGGCCGCCCGACGGCTTCATGGTCTCGCGCTGGTTGTACGCGTGCGACGACTGCTGCTTGTGCGGCGGCGCCGAGTAGCCCGTTGGCGGGGCCGCGTGCGACGCGCTGTCCATGCCCATGTAGTGGCGGCCGTGGCTCTGCATGCTCATCGGGTCGTAGGATCGTTGATCCGCGTGGATCTGCATGTACTGGCTCGAAGTGGCCACCGCGGCGGCTGCAGCAGCCGACATGGGCGCTCCCTGGTCGTAGCTCTTCGCGTAGCGGAGGTCCAGGTCGGCGCGCTGGTAGCGCATCGACTGGTGGTCCATGGCCGCGTGGTCGCGCGTGTCTTTGTCGCCTGCAGGCGCCATGCTGCCGTTGCCGTTGAACGCCGGGGTTGTGATCTGTCGCATGTCCATGATGTTCTGCGGCGCGCCGGCGAGCGGGTCCTTGGGCGTCTTGCCCTTGGCGGCGTTCGCGTGGAACGAGCACTTACCCTTCTTGCGCGCCGGCTTGTTGCAGCCCGTCGAGTCGCAGCGCTTGCCGCCGCCGTGCTCGGCGCAATAGCCGCCGCCGCGGTCGTTCTTCGTGCAGTCCGGGTGCTGGCAGAAGCGGGAGCCGCCGTGGCCGGCGCAAAAACCACCGCGCTGCGCACCCTTGTTGCAGCCTTCTTTCTCACAACGCTGGCCGCCGCCGTGCGCGCGGCAAAAACCACCGCCCTGTGAGCTCTTCGTGCAGCCGTTGGTCTGGCAGCGCAGCCCGCCGCCGTGCGCCTTGCAGAGCCCATTCGACTGCGACGCCTTCGTGCAGCCTGACTGCGTGCAGCGCTTGCCGCCGCCGTGGCGGATACAGAGCCCCTGGCCCTGGGAGCTGCGCTCGCAGCCGTCCACCATGCAGCGGCGGCCGCCGCCGTGCGCCTTGCAGAGCCCCTTGGAGCGCACGCGCTTCTTGCAACCGGGCATCGTGCAGAGCCGGTTCGACTTGAGCCCGTCGTTGCGGCCTTCCTCCGTGCCGTCGTCGCTGCGCGGGGAGCCGGTCGGGGACGAGTCCACGGACGAGTTCGGGCCGCTCGACTTGTACGGGGACATCATTTGGGACTGCTGCTGCGGCTGGCTGGTGCTGATCGTGAGCGTGTTGCGCGCGGCGTTAACTGCTGCAGCGGCGGCGGCGGCCTTGCTGGCCTTGGTCGCAGCCGCCTTGGACGCCTTGCTAGTGCCTTTCTTGGCCGGACCGGACGCGGCTGCGGATGGCGGCGGGCCCTGCGGATTGTGGCTCTGCTGGTGCGGGTGGCCGTGGCCCATGGCCGGCATGCCGTACTGCTGCTGGTGCTGCTGGTACTGCTCGTAGTGGAACGCGGCGGCCGGGTCCACTTGGTGGTGCGGGTGGTGGTGCATGTGGCTGTGGTTGTGGTGCTCCATGGCGGCGGTCGACGGGTAGTGGCTGTGGTGCGGGTGGGTCGAAGTAGAGTACGAGGAGAGCGCGGAGGCCATGCAGACGGCTACTTGGGACGTATGGGGGGGGGGTTGTCCTGCGGATGGATTTGCGGACGGATCGCGGCTGGCCGGTTTGGGCGCGCAATTCAAACGGGGCGGACGGACACGAAAGCGGAGGAGAGGGAGGGGGAGTACTTACCAACGAGTTGGTAGGTAGGAAAATAAAACAACCACTTGCGCGGTTGCTTGTTTGCTTGTGTGTGTGGCGGGGCGGATTCAACGCGGCGCTTGCTTGTGTTGGTTGTCTGTTGTTGTTGTGCGGTCCGAACTGTCTTTAACCGTGGACGCGCAGAGACCGAGCCGAGCCACTCTTTGCTTGTGCGTGTGGACTTGGGGCGTCGAGTTCTTGAATGAAATCACACGGGCTCGGCCGGGCTGCCTGTTCTCTCGTGCACGCCATCTCGCCGCCTCCATCTCCACCAGTTTGGCTCTTCTTGGCAGCCCGTGACTCGCGCGTTGTATGGTGGCGGACAACGCGGAGCGACGAGGGGGAGAAAGGGGGGAGCTGATGGGAGAAAAGAATGAGTGGTGAGAGGGATGGGACGAGAGCAAGACGCGACCAGCTGGCGGCGCGCTTGGCCCAATCAGCGCGCGCGCGCAGCCCCATCTGTTTGGCTAATCACGCAATGCCGCGTTTTGGCGGATCTACAACCCTACATCCGGTACCATTAGGCCCTAACCGCGCGTAAGAACGGGCCTGATGCGCGCACAAAATGTCCCAGAACCGCGGACATCCAGCCAAAAAGCGGACCAAACATCAGATATCCCCGCACAACCAGGTAGTCCAAGAGAAGAAAACAAGATCAAGAGGTTTGAAATTTGACAAGCATCAGTCATCCACGAATCATCGCAAAACTATTGATAGCAGATTGTTTGCCTGGGCTTGCCTTGCTTTGCTTGTTTGTCTTGTCTTGTTGTTGCAGCGTTTGTGCAAATACTGCAAATTTTAGATTAACGTTCTTTTTCAACCAACCCGCTGCTGGATTCAAGAGCACGTCAATCTGATCACCAAGAGACTCCTACTGTAGGGTGCATTTTGTTTCTTTTTCGAACGAACCTCGGCTTGGAACATCACAAACGCGCGCTCACTGAGATGTAATTTCAAACACACTTGCGCCGCCACAAACGACAAACAACAAACAAATTGGTCCCAGAACAAGTCACACAGCCTCTCACCAATTAATTCAGTTACATCTGTCCAAAAAAGCTTGAAGCGCTGGAAGGAAAGCCGAGCCGCAAGGCCCACACATGTCTACAAAAAGAATGGCCAATCTACTCCGAAGCGCGGCGAGAGAAAAGGCGGCGATGTGAAGTGAGGAAACTTGCCCCAGCAAGTCAGATTCGATCCGGTTGGAGTGGCGTTACAAACGACTCCAATTGCGCGCTTGCCGTCACTTGCGCTGTTCATATTCCCCAACGCGCACACACGTAACTTGCTTTGCGCAAGTTTGCAAAGGCAAAGGTTGGTGAGCGGGCTTCTGCCAGTTGCGCGAGTTTTCTGGTTTGTTTGCAGGCGAAATGCTGTCGACGGACACAAACAAGCGTCTGCTTCAGCTTGCGAATCGACAACATTTGATAAGAAAAGCGACTGGCGTACAGTATTTCTGACACGTCCGACCGAATCCGCACTTTTAACGCAGTTTATGCAACGCCGCTAGCAAATCGGACAGCGAGTTTTGTGATATATATGTGTGCTTGTTGTTTTGCGGGCCAACTCCTTGTCGTCGCGTATTTCGCTCATGTTCGCAGCGCAAAATTGTTGAGCACAAGTTACTGCACGGCGCCTGCGCATCGGTCAATCAAGTGGTTCACATGTGATGTGATAAAGCCGGAACATTAGCAAACACGCCTGAGAAGAAAAGACAAAACCGAGCTAGGGAAAGGGTTTCCACAAACATTTGACACCTTCAGCAACTGATTCTCTATAAATGTTGTCTGGGCAAAAATCAAATTTTCTGTTCAAAAGACCTCTAAAAACAAATACGTTGAACGATTTCTCACCCAGCTTTTTGGTATCGCCTCCTCTTGTCCACTCGTTCGGGTTTTGTTCACGTTACATATGCACAGAGAAACGCCAAAATAGGTATCCAACAAAGTGCAAAGAAGAAACCGTCGTTTCGTCGTTTTTTTGAACGTCAACACTTGCCCCCTTACGTCATAGAGTGGCGAGTGTTTGTTGCCTCGTGTCCTGCACAAGGACTGCAGGCTCTGCTTGCGCAGGCTCGACATGTGACCTGTGACCTGTGGGTGACGGTGGTTGCTCCCCCGCTCGACTGCCCTGCCTCACGAAAAGCTCTCGAATGGAAGTCGAAAGTCTTCTGTCTGCACACACGTGGAGGGGCTGTCTTCTGGTGCCTCTTGCGCTGGATCTCCCTGGATTCGAGTGGCTGCTGCGTCTCCATTGACTGACTGCCGCCCCAGCTGGTTGCAGTGGTGCATTGTGCTCGCTCTCGCGTTTTCTCTCTCGCCTCCTGCTGCTGCTGCTGTTCTTATTCGTGCTTCCTTCTTCGCGCAGACTGGTGAGAGTGAGAGAGAGAGGGCGGCAATACGAAAACTGTCACGAAAGGATCGCCATTTGCATTTGTCAAGAGGCAGCTTACGTTTTGTGTTGTTTGCAACAGCAGACAGCAATCGTTGACAAAAAAGAGAGTTGCGCGTTTCGTTCGTGGCTTCCCTCCATGTCGACATGGAAAGAAAAGACGCAATGTGGAGTCATTTCTGTACTGTAGCCATCCAGTAAGAGGACTAAGAAAAGAGGACAACTTTCTACTCATCCGCGTCCAGTACCTACCAACATCAGGGCGTTTGTATGGGCGGCTCCTGTTTCTTGCACCAAACAAAAGAGAGCATGAGTCAACTAGGGTCTGCGAGCCACTGATCCACTCACTGATGATATCGAACGAAAGGGTCCACGACAACTGCTCGGCTCGCAGGAGCAGGTCCCACACAAGTCGCACACACACAAAGGCTGGACAGCAGAGCCCAGAGAGATCCGCAGGAAGAGGCTTCCATTTCTCGGGGTGGAAGCCTCCGACTCCGAGGGGCGACCGGTCTTCCTGCTTCCCAAGCACCAGGAGGTCCGTCTGTCAGCCATTTAACTATTTGGCAGCGTCTAACAAAGAGAAAGAGTGAGAGAAAAGGGAGGAGGAGCTCAATCAAGCGCATATGTACCTCGACTGGTGGTCCTTGGAGAGGGCGTTTGCGTGATTCTTGTTTTCATTTTACAGCATCGAACGCCAAGAGACTTGGGAAACTACGTGGGAGGAATCAGAAGGAAGCAGCTCGTAGGACTAAACGAGAGCAAGATGATCTCAAGCTCAAGCGACACACTTACCGCCGATGCTACCGTCGACGGGGATCATGTAACAGTAGTTCACTGTGCGTGCGTGCTGCTGGTCGTCAGGCTTCCAGCCGCTGCCGGTGGAGATGAACTGCAGGCGAAGTTTCTCGGTCGAGAACGACAGCTCGAAGAATCCGTACGGTTCCCCTGTCGCGCCCCATACCCTGCACAACAACAAACACATCAAGCAATTAACGTTAGTCACTTCAAACTTACACGGGCCGAAGGATCAAACCGCAGGTAAATACGTACTGGTTGACACCAACGCTCTCGATCGCGTGCGGTGGTGGTGCGCCGATGCTCTCACTTTGGATACCGCCGCCAGCTCCGTTCGTAACAAAGTGCACCTTGTGGCTGCTCGAGTAGTCGTGGCTCTCTGAGTGAGTGTGTCCATTGATGAAAAGATGCACTCCGGTGTCCTTCAGCACCTTGTACCACCCTGCGTACATGTCTGGGGGCATGTGGAAGTGAGGCGAGTAGTGCGAGTTCACGACTTTCCACGTCGCGTTGGACGCCTTGGCATCGCGCTCCAGTTGCACCAACGAGTCGTCTTGCCACTCCTTCAGCTTGTTCATGCACGCATTGAACATGTCGAGGTTTCCTCCAGCACAGAGCTTACCAGCCGAGGCTGGGTGCGGGTCCTTGCAGATCGGGTTGTCACCGGCAGCATAGCCGTAGCACTGGCAGCAAATCTGCGACGCGCCGTGAACAGTGGCGTAGTTCGTGTCGACGTTGAAGATGTCCACGGTTACGCCGCCGTTTTGAATGGTTTCCTTGTAATAGTGGTCTTTCAGTTTCCAGCGGTCGTCATTGGGGCTCGTGTATTTCTGCTGGCGAGTGAACTTCGCTTCAAGGTTCTGCAGCATCTCTTCGGTCGACTTGCACTCTTGATCGCAGATGAAGCTCGAGCCGCCGTAGTCGTGGTTGCCCATGACGTTGAGCCACGGGATGTTCAGAGCTGCGCTCTTGTACTTGGACTCGAATGTGCCTTCAAAGCGAGCCTGGACATCGTTCGAGTTGATGCCCTGCCAGTAAAAGCTGTCACTGTAGTCCAAAATTGAAAGGTTGAGAAGAAAAGGTGGTCAGTCACGTCACTCAGCATTCACGCACAGAAGCATTGTCTATCTACTAGCAGTTCGTTCTTCGTACCCGTGTCCGATCACAACCTTCGGCTTGAGCAACTCAGCCGAGACGCCAAGGAGCGTTGCGACGTTCTCCTGTGCGTAGCGATGCTTGTTGTACGCCTCGGTGTCTCTCTCGCCTTTGTATCTGGAGCAGCACGAGCCGGTCGGGTCCGACGTCACACCCCAGTCGCCGATCGCGAGCGCATGCAGAGCAAACTCGCTGTCCGAGGCTGTCAAGCACACACACAGAAAAAGGAAAGGTTAGCGCTCTTGAAGCACATACCCACCACCCTACTTGTACTCATCCATATCTAGAACGAGGAGAAGAAGAAAGGCAGAGATCTGCATCGTACATCTGGTGGCGGACTCCGGGGCGCTGAGCGACTCAAAGTCGAGCGATTGGACGTCCACCGTCGCCAGCGCCGCGAGCGCGGCGATCAGCGCGTTGGCGAGCGAGGGCTTCATGGGAACTGCTGCTGCTTCTTCGTGTGTGTGTCGTTCTGGGCTGGTTCGTCTTGTCGTGTGAGGTTGTTGCGCTTGAGAGCAAATGCGGAAGTGAAGCTTCTCTTCCGCATGGATGGCGGCGTGGGTCAACACCTGCAAATCCAAGCAATGAAGATTGTAAAATGCTGGGAAAGCCAGCATTTACAGTGCACTACAGGTTGAACCTTTTATAATGCATACCCTTCTTAAACAAAAGCAAATGAGACCACCAGAAATGTCAGCAACAGCACCGAATCATACCCTTTGAAATATTATAATAAATCAGAGCGGGATTTGCAATGTGACACTTCAACTGTACGAATTAGTCTTCTTATTAGAAGCCCCAGCTGTTTCTTCCGAATAGGGGCTACTATTCAGGGGAATCGGACCAATTGATGGGACTCAGCCAACCAACAGCTTCTGAGGAAAAAGAACCACCATCACCACACCACCAGCATCAACAGAGGAGGCGGAATGAAGATGATGCAGTCGCTCGTGGGTGTCACTGCCGCCGCTCGTGCGCTGCGTCCTATTACAAGCGCGCTGCGTGTCGGCAACGCCGCGTATGCGATCCAGACGAGCGCCTTCGCGACTGCGCCATCCAGCAGCAGCAGCTCCAGCCGTCGCTCTCGCCGCCTGCGCCGAGCGAAAGCCTCCAGCGATGGCAGCGCCAGCAAGGGTGGAATCCTGAGCGAAGTGCGCGAAGCGATGAAGATCGTGTCGAACATTGACGAGACGACGCGCAATGGCATCCAGCAGCGCGTCGAGATGCCCGAGGAGCTATTGCGCCGCCTCACGACGGTCGTGAAGCGACGCACGCACTCGCAGCTGGAGAAGCTGCGCGAGAAGTACGTGCACGACGAGAAGAACACGCGCCAGATCCCGCTCGACATGCACAAGAACCCGATCGGCTGGACGCTGGACAAGGATACGCAGATCCCCGCGTACTTGTACGGACCGACTGAGACGATGGCGTACATGTCGTACGAAGTGGAAGGCACCTACGCGTGCGCGCACCACGTATTCCGCCAGTTGCAGCAACAGCGACCAGATTTTAAGCCTGAGTCGGTGCTGGACTTTGGTGCAGGACCAGGCACAGCTTCGTGGGTGGCGAAAGAGTTCTACGACGAATCGCTGACCCGCTACCGAGTGGTGGAGCCGAGCCAGTCGATGGTGGATGCTGCGGAGGTCGTGTTGGAAGGCTTTCCAGGACTCAGCGTTCGCCGCAGCATGTCGGAGATGAAGCGCGAGCTCGAGGGCGGCATCAAGTACGACTTGATCGTGCTGAACTACGTGCTCTCGGAAATCACGAACGACTACGAGCGCGTGGCCGTCATGTCCGCGCTGTGGGAGCTGCTGAGCGACAAGGGCTGCATGGTGCTCGTGGATCGAGGAAGCCCGTGGGGGTCCCACCACGTGCGCTCGGCGCGTCAGTTCATCTTGGACTCGGTGGCGGAAGAGGAAAACGAGACCGTCAAGATCCTCGCGCCATGCCCGCATCACTTTGAGGTATGTATGACTAAGTGTGCAATTTCTGTCTGATGTGTGATGGTGTTTACTTACTTTGAGCTGTTGCTTTTTGTACCATATAGTGCCCAGCTGCTGGTGGGACCTGGTGCCACTTCGTGCAGCGCTCACCACAGGTGCACCGCCCTCGCGAGATGACGCCGAAGAGATGGCACGGGCAGAAAGGATCCAAGTTCTCGTACGTGATCATGGAGAAAAACGGAGCGGACGAGAAGGACGCCAAACAGCGATTCGCGCGGATGATCCGGTATGTTCACGCTCTTCTAAGCACTTGCTGTAGCCCCTCGGTTGGATTTGGTGCTGACAATGCTGCATTTTTCAATAGGAGCCCACTGCTTGCGACTCGCCACGTGCACCTGGACCTGTGCACCCCCGAGGGCGCCCTCGAGCGCCGCAGCGTGACGAAAGGCAAGCACATCCGCGAAGTGTATCGCGCGTCGCGCAAGGCCCACTGGGGAGCGCTCTGGCCGGCGGACGCCTCCATCTACACTGACAAGAAGGAGTGACCGGTCAACTAGGTCAGCTCTTGTCGACTTAGCGTCAAATTCACAGACACCAACTGGTGATGTAAGAAGCCACAGTGTCCACTTTGCAACTTTATCTCCAATTCAATAGACCCTTTCACGCTAAGTCGACACAATTCTGGCTCCGAAGTGTGAAGCCATCACTAGATCGTGTCTCTTCGCGCACTGTCACGATGAAGCACTCTTCGAACGGGACCGATGCGCTCTTTGAAGCCAGCGGCGACGACTTTGCGGACGTCGTCCATGTCGCGGACATAACGCCCAGTCGTGCGCACAAACGCCGGCACAATGCGACCAACTCCTCTACTGCGTCTTCCTCAGCCACACGTTGCAATGAGGATGAAAGCCGGGCGCCAGCGGAGCATGTTGAGCCGTCTGGTCGTCCAATTGACGAAAGCGTACCTGCTGGAGAGCATGAACAGCTTGGAGAAGAAGACGAAGAGAGCATGGGCGTGATGATCGCCGTGACGCTGCTTGTGGTCTGCCTTCTGGCATTCGTGGGCTACATCAGCTACCAAGTGGTGGTCTCGGAGAACCAGTTTGCGAGCCGCATGCCACCGCGTGAGTGTTGCTGATCGATATGTACGGCTCATGAGCCAGTGAGGATCCTCATTATGGCTCCACCCTGCTTTTTCGGCTGACAATTTGTATGCTGTGGCTTGTTTATCGTTGTTGCTGAGAGCAGGACCCCAAGTTGAAGCGAAGCATGTCCAGATCCAGGTCGAGCTGGCGCAACTGTACTCTGGTCACCAGCTCCAGGTACAACAAACATCCTTCATTCAGCCTCAATGGGGAGTTCGTAGCTACTCAGTGTTGCATGTGTTGTTGTTGTGTCTATTACCCAAATAAACCAGGTTGAAGTGGACCGGAAGCTTGTCTGTGAGCGCTGCGCTGGCACGGGCGTCGATCTGCACAGCGGCTTCCACGTGTGCCACAAGTGCGACGGCACGGGCGTCCAGACGTTCATCCAGCAAATCGGCCCGATCAAGCAGCACGTCCGCTCCATGTGAGTCGGACTGTCTTGTCATTGTGTGATTGTTATATTGTTGTTGTTGTATCGAGATTCACCAATACGCACCGTGTGACCTGGCTATTTGATGTTGTGTTGTAAAGCTGCAAGGCGTGCAAAGGGCGGGGCCAAGTCGCCAAGAGCAAGTGCGACGTGTGTCACGGAGCCGGCCATCGCCATGAGACCAAGATTGTGACTGTGGAAATCGAAAAGGGCATGCGCCACGGCGACCAAATTGTACGTAAACCCGGCCATGGGATCCTCCAAGAGTTACCGGAGGTTAACTGTCTGCAACCATGTTGACTTTTGCTATTTCCCTCCAGGTACTTGCTCACCAAGGAGATCAATCCCCGCAGGCGATCCCGGGGGATATTGTCGTCCATTTGGTAAGCAAAAGTACCATTTGTCATACTTTTTAATACTGGTAAACTCATCAAAATGACTGGGGTGGCTTCATGTGGAATAGAAAATGAAGCCCCACCCGGTTTTCACGCGTCGAGGCAACGATCTGGAGCTTCAGCTGGAGATCTCGCTGCTCGAGGTACCTCCCTTTCATTCACGTTAGTCAATCCTGGTTAGCACGACGAAGTTGACAGGATCCTCCTCATCTGCTAATATCCGCAGGCGCTGGTGGGGTTCACACGCGAAATCGAGCATCTCGACCGCCGCATCGTACGTCTTAAGCGCGATCAGGTCGTTTCCCCCACCACGGTGTGGAAAATCCCACACGAAGGCATGCCGATCTGTCAAAACGAAGCGCAGAAGGGTGGTCGCGCAGCAGGCGATCTCCTAGTTCGTTTCTCCATCAAGTACCCTTCAGAGCACGAGGAGCTCAATGCGTCACTCAAAGAAGGTACGAACAGAGGCAAACGCCAAAATGGCCTTCTGCTTATACGGAGCTCCCCGCTCACTCACCTCCATATCTTGATGGCTTCCCACACAGAGATCGCCAAGATCTTGCCCGACTGAGTTGGTCGCCAGCCTTGACATTTCTCCTTCTGAACAAACGAACATGAAAGAACACAAGAAACTACATGGACTCGACCATGACTGTAATTGCATTGCTGGCTCTTCGGCTTTGTGTGGGGGTGTCATTTGAGTGTATATTGTTTTCTTTTTTTTTCTGGTGGTTGCATTTCTTGATTCTTTATCTGCACGCCGCTGCTGCCTGCGAGTTGAGCTGTCGACTGCCGCAAAGTGCGCATCTCTTCTTCCTCTTCTTCCTGCGTTCCGTCGTTTCGTTCCTCTTGTCATGGGCGGCGACAAGCGATGCGTCTGCTGCGCTCATCTTGTGTGTTGAAGATCCGTGGGTCCCAATAAAATCTACTTACTTCAACTTGGCGAGCACGGCTTCCACGCGAGGCACAGCCGAGACTTTACCGATCGAAGCCACGGATGGTCGCGAAGCCAAAGCCTTCTGTGCCAATTCCTGGATCGACTTTGGCGTCGCAGAGTCCGCGAGGCTGGATGGGGATGGCGCTGGCACCTGGGCCACGCCCAACAGACCCAAGCGCTCGATCAAACCTTGACGGGTGTTCATGGAGCTGTAGGCGTCAAGGGCCGCGACGGTCTTGGCGACAGCGAGTTCCTCGGCCGACACTGGGGTGGTCGCGAGGTTCTTGATCTCCGCGATGAACGAGTCCACGAGCGCACCGACGTCCGCGTTCGCGGCGTGGCCGGAGAAACCGAGCACACCGACGTCGCCGTGGCTGGCGAAGAAAGCAGACGCCTGCTTTGGGTTCAGGCGACCAGCCAACAACGCGCGGAACACGTGGGCTGGGCCGAAGAGAGCGTCGCGCTTGCCGACGGTCTCGAAGCCGAGAGCGACGTGGGTCACTGGCGACGAGGTCTTCACGCGGGACTCACCACCGACGTACTTGGCTGGCGTGCGGTTGATTGGCGCACCGACTGGCAGCTCGGCAAAGTATTCGTTCGCGAGGTTGGCCAAGTCGCTGTGTTCAATGCCCGAGCCGATCACCGCGGCACCGGCGGTGTTCACGTAGGTCTCGTAGAACTTCCACAGGTCTTCGGTGTCGTACTTGGCGAGGTTCTCGGTCGAGACAACTGGGCGGCCCAGGGTGACGTCGTCGTAGAACGCGGCGGCGTGCACGCCTTCCAGGACGAGCTCAGCAGGGTTGGAGGCGATCTTCTCCAACTCGGCCTTGACCTGCTCCTTCTGGGTGGCAATGTCCCAGTGCGCGAAGCGTGGCGCCAGCGTGGTCTCGGCGAGGATCTGAGCAGCCGCCTCAGTGTGGTCTGGCAGCACGCTGATCGTGTAGCGCACAAAGTCGCGGCCGGCCTCCTTGTTGATGACACCGCCGATGGTTTCAATGTCGCGGAACAAGCGCAGGTCCGAGCGGGTCTCGGTTGCGCGGAACGCCATCTTGGCGAAGAGCTGCGAGAGACCCGCGGTCTCGTCGGTCTCCACGCGGGAGCCGGCGGCGATCTGCACGCCGAGCGTGGTCACGAGCGGGTCAGTGTTGTCAGACGCGATCTTGATGCCCGAGCCGGTGACCGAGACCTCGGTCTTGCCGGCCTTTGGCGCGGCCGGGTGGGTCGCCGGGAGGCCCGGGAACTCCTCGTCCACGGCCACCTGGTTGGCGACGTTGGCCGAGTTGAAGAACGAGCGCGCGACGCTCTTGCGCGCGATCGAGACGGAGGAGCGCGCGAGCATGTTGGACAGAGAGAGATACAGAGAGGAGGTGGCGAACGGGTCAGATGATCGCTTACCTGCTTTGGCGCTCTTGGAGTGCTTTTCTTTTCTTCCTCACCACCAAAACAAAGGGGAGGGCCGGCTGAAGAGCGACGCGAGCCCCGCCCGACGTCCGCCGCTCGTGAGAGCCCCAGGATAAAACCTCTTGGTCTTTCTATGCCCGTGTGAATCCCGCGAGGTTTTATCTATCGCCCACCATGCTAAACGATGAACGTGCGCGTCTTTGCAAAAAGTGGCCCATTCGGACTTTGGACAGAGCAGTCGACCACACCAGTTGTACACCAAATTCAACCGCACTCACATTGTGAAAAACCGGATTCAAGCTGACTGGGGGAGACGTCGATACAAAAAGCAGCATTACAGTATTAAACAAAGCGAAGAGCTCAGGGAAGGAAAGACAGGATGAGCCGCCGCCCGCAGCACCGCGACGACGAGGAGGACGAACTGGACGACGCCATCGTGCACGCCGACATCCCCAACACGTTCCGCGAGCTGCGCGCCTGCATGACGTGCTCACTCATCAAGACGTTCACCCAGTTCTACGACACGGGCTGCGAGAACTGCGCCTTCCTGCAGATGGCGGACAACCGCCAGCGCGTCGCCGAGTGCACGTCCGCGTACTTTGAAGGGTGCGTGCGCCGCCGTCGTGCTCTCTCTCTCTCTCTCTCTCTCTCTCTCTCTCTCTCTCTGCATGCGTATATCGTGTGCTGACGTGGAATGGGGATACTGACATGCTTGCGTTGTTATAATCTGGTATAGGATGATCGCGATGATGCAGCCGAAGGAGAGCTGGGTCGCGAAATGGCAGCGCATCGGTGCGTTCTAAAGATCTACACGCTGCGATGTAATGAGAGAGCAGGACGCTGATAGTATGCTGTTCCTCTCCTTCTGTGTGTATCTGTGTTTGTATGCGACTCGTAGTACGATTAATACCTGGCATCTACGCGGTGTCCGTGTCGGGCGAGCTCCCCGAGTCAATCAAGCGCTTCCTCGAGGACCGAAATATCCCATACCGAGTGCAGAACTAAGCAGAATCAGCAACTCCATCAAATAGGCATGCACGGCGATCAAGCAGCTTCACTCAGCACCTCCGAAGGCTTGGCTGTATACCGAAACGGGTCGTGGGCTAGCCACGTGAGCGTTTGGTCATGAGAAGCAAGGAGCAGTCGCGTAATCCCAGCGAAGCACAGCCAACAACATCGCATCACGAGCCTGGAAAGAGCGAGCGTAAGGCAAACCGGTAACAAATTGAAGCGCTATATTTTTCAAGATTGAGGCAGATTGGTTCATTATTATCTATCTGCACAGGCGAGCTGTGACTGCCTGGCAGCACATTCATGTGTTTCCGCTCACAGCAGCACCAGGAGCCAAGGATGGCGACTGCTAACTACTTTGAATTGGACTTGACAGCCTCTGCTCCAGTCGTTGCCGTCTCTGCCTGCGAGAAATCGTAAAACTCACGATACCACTCCCACGTTTTCGCGAGCCCCTCGGTCAATGCCGTGGTCGGGTCGTAGCCCAGGAGCGTCTTCGCCTTTGCCACATCAGCACAAGTGCGCGGCACGTCGCCCGGCTGGTTTGGGAGCAAGTGGATCGTCGCTTTCTTGCCGACTAACCTCTCGATGATAGCGACGAAGTCCCGAAGGTTCGTCGGCGTGCCTCGACCCAGATTGAAGACTTGGCAGCCCGAGGCTTTATCGAGACTCAGCAACGCGCCCTGCACGATGTCGTCAACGTACGTGTAGTCTCGTGACGACGTGCCGTCGCCGTACTGGTCAATGGGAATGCCGCGCGCGATGCGGTCCATGAACTTGAACGGCGCCATGTCGGGGCGGCCGCGCGGGCCGTACACGGTGAAGAAACGCAGCCCGATGCAGTCGATGCGGAACAAGTGGTGGTACGAGTGCGCAAGCAGCTCGCAGCTCTTCTTGGTCGCCGCGTAGGGGCTCAGGGGAAATCGACGACATCAGCTTCGCTGAAGGAGCTCTTCGTGCTGCCTCCGTACACGGAGCTGCTGGACACGTACACGAACTTTGTGATGTGGAAGCGGCGACAGGCTTCCAGCAGCACCGTTGTGGCCGTGACGTTCGAGTGGATGTAGGGCAGCGGGTTGTCGATACTCGGTCGCACACCAGCGCGCGCCGCCAAGTGGATCACCGCAGCGGATCAGGTCTCGCGGACCACTTTGCGCACGAGTGCTTGGTCACACAGGTCCCCGATGTAGATCTTCACGCGCTCGGTCGAGTACTTTGCCACCAGGTCGTCGAGATTCGACTGCTTGAGCTTCACGTCGTAGTAGTCGTTCAGCTCATCGACCACAACGACATCCTCGCCTCGCTCCAGCAGCGCGACCGACGTGTGGAAGCCGATGAACCCCACTGCACCGGTCACCAAGATGCGTCAATTGCCGGTTGTAGACGGGATCAGCGGAGATGACGACCCAGTCGGACTGCGAGGCGACGATGTCGATGACGCTAGGCTGGACTGGCTTGAAGCTGGAGCTGAGGTACCTGGAGGTGATTTCGAAGCCACTGGTGATGGAGGAAGAGGAGGGACGAACGTCATTTTCTACTGATGCAAATCTGCAAATGAGGGCAATGGACGTTATCGGCAATGGGTGGATACCGAACATGTTGCTCCTTGTCTTCGTGCACATGCACTTGCTTCCTTCGCTTATGTTGGCGATTGGCTGTTTGAAGTGTGTACCTGCACCATGCTCCGACCTGGGCGTCTTATTCACAATTTCTAACACTCGAAGACGCGTCCAAATTTAAGCTCCTCAGATTTCATTGTTATGAAGGACGATAGAATCAAGCAATCGTTGAAGAAGACGACAAGGGTCTCAGTACGAGCGGCCCTGGCTTCGAGAACTGTTGAGGCTCTACTTCTTCGGAATCGTGGTGGTGGTGGTCTTCGGCCGCACAAAGCCAAATGAGGTGCGTCTCGCCTGCAAACTGCTCGTGTCTGTTGCTTGAGCGATGGATCCTGCCATGCTGTTACGACTAGCGCTCGGAGTGGTGGTAGTGGATTTGCCTGGGCTCGGCGTTGGAAGGAAGCTCTTACGCTGGAGAAATGACTGAGGTCTAGGAAGAGCGCCTGTGATGGAGGATCTGGTTGCACTCGCGCTCGACTCGGAAGGCAGTGATGAGCGCATTCGAGGGACAGCTGGGTCGGCAGCAGAGGATCTGGACGCAGTAGCGCTTCCAATTGGTTGAGGAGATGGTCGGCGAAGTGTTAAACTCGTACCAAGCAGAGAACTAGTTGACGAAGGTCGGGAACCCAGTCGAGAAGCGGGTGGAAGCGCCGTGGATACTGGCTTTGAGCTTACTTCAGCAGCTGTAGATACGACCGAAGGTGCGGACGCCGTCTTCGTAATCTGTACAGGAGGAGTCTTTGCAATGGCAGACGCGGCTCGCTTCAGCGGGTTCGCACTTTCTTCTGTAGGTGGTGGCGTTGAAAAGCGCGGCGGAAGTTCTTCGTCGCTTCGCCGCGGGTGTCCAGACGCAATGCTTGCCTTTGGCTCGACATCTTTCGACGGCGGTGTCTGGAATGTGGTGACCGGGAACCTGCTCAAACCTGAGTTTACCACACCGAAGCTTCCAACTGGTGAGCGCGACGGCTTCCCAGGCATCTGGCTTCCTGTCAGGGTAGGGTACTTGTATGGACCGAGAATGCTCAACTCGCACGCTTCGTTTCCAAACTCCGCCTCCAAAATCTTGTCGACGTCTGCGTTGTTCATGATGAGATCATACGTTGACGTGGATCGTTGCTTCACCGGAGTCCTGTTGAACATGCAATCAATTTTCGCTTTGCGAGTGCCACTGGAATGAGGTGGAGTCCGGAGCTGTTGCTGGGTATGCTGAGGGGTCATCTGTCTCAGCGTGGAGGGAGTCTCTTCAGAGTCGCGCGCGTACAAAACATCCAGAAAGCTGTGTGCATCTGGCTCGGTTGACACCACACGGACCTTCGAAGGACTGAATGTCATCCAATCTTCGCACGGAGGTTCATCTGCAGTCAGCGCTTCGAGGATCACTTCCGGATCGTCACCATAGACGACCGCCTCGAACAGAATCTGAGAAACTTCTTCGTTCGAAATGATGAGGATCTGCTTGTGCCGACAATAAGCGCGAATTCCAAACTCCATGAGAAACGAAAGACCACCATTCCCATTCGAATGCGAGAACTGGGGTTTTCGTGTCCGGCGTTCAGCGAAACCTTGTCCCCCAACACTTGAACGATTCTTCACACGGCTTTTTGTACCGCTGAACACAGGTTCACGCTTCGTCACAGACTGCTCTCCTTCAATAACCGAGTTGTCACCGAATGTTGTTTGCGTGACGTCAGGCAACTGCTGGTCTGCGTCCTGCAACTCATAGAAATGCTCTTCGTCCTCGTCACTCTGGGAAGTTGGCTCAACCGGTGTCTCTCTCCATGCTGGAGAAGGTTGATTCATATCATGCGTCTCAGTGTCGACAGTTTCGTTTGAGTCAACGATCATTTCTTCCGCGGCAGCAGCTTGATCACCTTCTTCCGCCAAATTTGGTTCAGGGCTAGCTTGGACTTCTCCCCACATCTGGTCACTTCTGACAGGAATGTCATCAAGTGGCAGAACTGGGCGACTCGGTGTATTTTGATCCAAACCTTCGCTCGACGCTTCTTCAAATGTATCATCTCCCGCAGTCTCTTCGTTCATCACAACGTCGTCCTCATCCGCTTGTACGGGCTCCTTCAGTGATTCCACCGGAGTGGTTTCCTGTGATCGAAGTGAGGGCTGGGATCTCGTCACTCCAATCAGAATCTCATCTCGCTCGGGCTCAATGAACTCATCAAGATCAGCCAACGTCAGCTTTCCCTTCTGGTCATGATCGCCAAAAAAGGGAGAGCTTGATTCACTGTCGAAGGCTTGATCAGAGCTCAGGAGATCACTCTCAAGCAGCTTTGAGAGACTCGATGCAGCTGGACGCTCATCGAGTATCTGTGTCACAGGCTCGGTTGTCAAATTGAACGTTTCAGCGATTGATTCTTGTTGGCAGTCTTCCGAGAAACGAGCTCCGACAGGGGTCTCATCCCATGGACGAGAGCTACCGCCACCGACGGGAGTTTCATCCCAAACACGATGCCGACTGCCACCGACAGGAGTATCATCCCACGATGAAATCCTCTCGGTTGGTACAACTTGATCCTCGTCTCTGTTGTCTGTCACATCATCCATGACCGATCCTGCCCTCACACCCACATCCTTATCATCACTACCGCTCTGGATGCCGACAGGAATCTCATCCCACTGACGATGGCTACTATCACCAACTGCAGTATGCTCATGTTGCGCGAATTGATTGCCGTTTTCCTTTTCGTGCACTTCGTCCACGTTCATTGGTTCTGGGTTCGATGTCTCTTGAGCTCCAGCACTACTGTGGTGACTACTGGCGCTGAGTGGTGTTTCATCCCACGACGGCACTGCTTCGGTTTGTACTTCACCGTCGTCTTCCTTTGCTGCCAAGTTCGCGATCATCAGTTCCGATTCCGACACCTCGATTCCATCGCCTGAAATGGTCTGCTGGCTCTGAACTTCGACTGGAAGTTCGTCCCATGAACGGGATTTACCTCCGCCTACTGGAGTCTCATCCCAGGAACGATGGCCAGCACCTCCGACTGGCATCTCATCCCACGATGACATTTTCTCAGTTATCACGGCTGGAGTTTCACGTATCTCTTCTGTCACGTCCTCGGCCATTGACTCTTCCCACACCTCCGTATCTTCATCGCCAGCGCTGCTGTTGTGGCTTTGTGCGACGATTGGACGCTCATCCCATGGAAGTGAAGAACTCGCACCAACTGGAGTTTCATCTCGTGATACCACTTGATCATCTCTTTCCATTTCTGATACGTCGTCCGCACTCGTTGGCTCTGGGTATGACGCCACATCTTCAAAATTCGTCCTGCTATGGTGTGGGTTAGCTCCAACTGGGGTTTCGTCCCATGAACGAGAATTGCCACCGCCAACTGGGGTCTCGTCCCACGAACGATGCCCGGTGCCACCGACTGGCATTTCATCCCACGACGCCACCGTCTTTGCCCGCACAGCTTCACCATCGGCTTTCTCTGTTGTATCGTCTACTGTCATCGACTCCGAGTGCAACGCCTCAACTTCTTCGTCAGCAAGAGTGACGGACTCGCTTTGAACTCCAACTGGTGTTTCGTCCCACGGACAAAATTTACCACCACCCACTGGAATCTCATCCCACGCGGTTCCACTTCCTGAAGTAGGCTCGTTGCTCGATGTGTTGTCACTGGATCGCATGCTACTGTGCTCGAGTAGTGTTTCTTCGTCCCTATCATCTTCTTCGTGTACTTCCTTCTCACCACCAACTGGCTGGTGTTCAGCAGGATCTTGAGTTGGCTGAAGATCTTCATTCCACATCATCTCACTTTGTTTCTGTGGGCGAATCGGACGGTCGTCCCAATACTCTGCTGAAGTCTCAGATGACAAAGAAGCTTGTTGAGCGACTGATTCGTTCTCGGCTCCATCTTCCTCTGGCGATGAGTGTTGGTTTTGTTGAAACTGGTCACCTTGCTCGAACTTGCCACTGCCGACCTCGCCGTTCTCTCGATTGCTTCGTACATTCAGAGGACGATCATCCCACGAGCTGCTCTGTACAGCACGATTTTCAAAAGTGAAATTACGATCTCCCTGTCCAGACAAAATCAGTAGAGTCAGCGACACTTGGGACTCGAATCTCCACACGCTTGCTTCTAACATCACTATTCACTCACCTCAATGACTTCTTTCTCTCCACTCGTTGCATCTTGTTCGAACTCGTCACTGTTGCTCTCACCAGTTCCCCGACTGCTTCGCACATTAAGAGGACGGTCTTCCCATGAGCTACTCGATACAGCACGATCTTCAACAGCGAAGTCAGGATTTCCCTGTTCACACCAACACAGTTCAGTTAGCAAAGTTATGCAGTCAACCCTTACACACACACGCCTCTAACGTCAATAATCACTCACCTCAACGTCTTGTTTCTCCATTTCACCTCCAGCTACTGACTCACCAGCGCCATTCAAGAGTTCTTGATCGTGGACATGGTCGCTAAGGTGCTCCATCTCGGCGACGGTCAGCGGACCTTCCATCGAGTTTGCAGTTTCTGCAGTGTTGAGTGGTGTGCCAGCTTCTTCCAAACGTTCCGAATTGAGTTCGATACTATCTGCCAGTGCTGCCTCTTCTTTCATTGCTCCTTGGTCGGGAAGCGCAGCAGCAGTTTCTGCATTTCCATCGGAGGAACCCGTAAGTCTCGCACACTTTGGAGACGAATGACTCGGAAACTCGACGAGTAGTGTCCACGAACCCGTTTGCCACATGATCCACGACTCCTCTTTCTCTCCATATGCCGCTGCAACCTGCAACCAGTTCTCGCATTGCGCAACGACTTCAATTACTTCTCCACGACTCAAAAGTCCCACCGTCTCCGCTTCTTTCGACGGGAAGCATCGGATCGCGATCTGAGCTTCTGGTGGAAGGTCTTCGTTTAACGTGTAAAATGCATGCGGTGCTGTGAAATAACAATAAACAAGGTTGTGAACAAAATAAGTAAGATCTACAGTGTTGCTATGATGAAGGTGCACACCGGCGACATGAGAGCAAGACACCTACTGGAACAATTCGGATGGCGTAGCTGGACGCAAATAGGCTCTAGCTCGGCGATCTCGATCCATACGCTTTCGAGGACGTCGTGTACGATGCAGGCACGAGACCCCTCGACTGCGACGACGCCGTACGGATACTTGAATCCTTCGCCTTCTTCAGCCAAGCCGACCACATTCGCTGTCTTCGACGGTCCGTCAAACAGCTTTACGCTCGCATTGCCAATTCGACAGCAGTTGATAAAGCCTACAGACCCAGAACACAAACTATCAGTATAAGGCTGTTTTGCATCTACAGTGAATAAGCAGAAAAACACACAAACACCATTTTCATGTACCTGCTTGTTCCCACGGTACGAGCAATCGCATTCCATCGGGCAGACTCGTCATGACGTATCCCCCCGCCATGTTCTCGCCACTGAGCTCGTCTGGAAATGACACGTGGAGCCATCGCTGCGAGACGCCAGTACTTCCGTTTATTGCTGACAGAGACAGCGTGTCATCCGCGATCTCGAACTCGGGGGCGAGTGCGGCGATGGCTTTCCCCTTGGAGACGCGACCGCATACGGCTGCGCCGCTGTTTGGCGCGGTGCGGATCCGCAGCACGGCCTTCTCGGGCAACTCTGGGTGGAGGCAGTACCAGCGCATGCGGACTCGGCGTGCTGATCTGATAGAGAGAGATAAAGACACACACGGACACTTGGCTCTTCTCGCCTTCGCTTCTTGCTCGCAACCAACTTTTGTTGCTGTTGGCTTCTTTCAATTCCAATGCAAACAAACGTGGGCGGCAAGACAGACCTGTCATATCGAATGACAAAGTGAAATATGCAATCAAGCAGGATCTGAGCGGACTCAGAAAAACAGTTGTGTGGGTTACACATCATTTTGAAGTGTTACGAGTCAGGACATGAACGAACACACTCCAAGCACTCCAAGCACTCCAAGCAGCTTTTTCTGAACCATCTGGCTCAGTTTTGTTGGGCTGTTGTTGGGCGCTGCGTGACCAGCGAGCGGACGCGAAGAGTCACAAATGGATGGCGTCAATCTTCGTACGGCCGTTTCAAAAAATTGTCCTGAGTGGGATCTGAGATGCGTACTTAATCTGCAAAGGCAGTAAGTTGCTGGTCAACCTTCTTTTGCTTCAGGAGTAAACACAATCATATCATCGGTACGATAATGAGCATTGAACGTGTTGGCGTCCACTATTCGCGCATGAGTGCACTTGTGAGCGCCACAAACTCCTATCCTGCCTGCCTGCACATGCAAATTTTTTCATCTGGGATTCGGTTCTGAACCCATTTGCAGGATTTCCAGGACTCAGATGTTTCCCTAAGTTCGCACTGGATTTCGGTCTCGGTCTTTTCAAGCATCAGTGTTGGGAATGCTTCCACTAAGTACGTGCTCGGCTGTTTCAAGCGCACTTTGCGATCTTCTGGAGCTGCGTCTCTCCCGCAAAAAAGATGCCCACATTCTGCATCCTTCCTTCTCTGAGTGAGTGAGTGAGTGCTGGGACACCCGAGCGCTTCAACCAGCAAGCAGCCAAAGAGAAACCAGCTGTGTGCGGATCGAGTCCGCTTGCGCTGCTTGCCGTGTGTGAGAGGAAAGAAAGCAGCGAGCGGCATAGAGAGAGCGGTCGCGCCGAATATTTTGGGGTCGACAACACAGGCGGATCGGTCCAGACGGACGGACGAGACGCGGACACAACTGTGGGTGCGGGCAGCATCTCCACGTCCACAACCCACTGCGCATAATCGCCTTCTCCGCGCATTGCCACTTTCTCGGAGTCACGCGCGCCGCGCACAAAATCCTTCCGCTCCGTTCTCAGACAGCGCACAGGAAGACCGCAGAAGCGAGCGAAGAAGAATCGGAGATCCGCTGCGATCATTCACCGATCTGCTTGCGCTTGTGCGTTCAAAAACGAACGAGCAGTGTCAGAGCAAGCGAGTGAGAAGCGCGAGAGCGAATAGAAAACAACAACAACAACAACAACAACAACAACAACAACAAGAGACAGCATGGCGAAGGCGGACACGAAGCGCGTCGTCGCACGGTTCATGGTGCACAAGGTTGGCAGCTTTGTCACCAAGGAGCGCGTGCTCTGCTTTGCCGAGACAGGATTTTACACCTACGATCTGGATAACAGGCAGGCTACGAACAGCTGGCGATACGAAGACGTGGATACTGCAAGCATTGTCGAGGGCGAATCGGTACGTGCTGTGTATGTATGTGTGCTCTGCGTGTATTGATGCTTTTGTACTGTCGCTTGCGCCAGCAACATGAAAAGTGCGCTAACATCGACTTCCTTCTCAATCCCATTTTGCAGGATTTCATCATCTACACGCCACGGCACCGAGTCAAGAAAACGGTCTATCGATGCCAATTTCGAATGGAAGTGCTGGTGTGCCTCATGCGGCTCCGCAGTTTGCACGAAGCGAGATCGGCGGGGCAAATCACTCGCCCCGAGCTGCAGACCCACGCTTTCCAGAGCTTCAAGTTCCATAAGCGAGGCGTGCAATCTCCATGCGTCATCGAGGTGAGACCAGACGGGATCTACCAGAAAGACAGCGATGACGAACTGATGTCCCACATCCCATACACGAGTTTGGTCTCCATCGACCTGATCTGTGACGACCATGCGGCGATCAGTCTGAACCACTCGGACAACTCGAGCCTCTTCATCGTTCCAAAGCGAACGGAGCTGGTGCAGGCGATTCAGCGCGTGGTGAGATCGTACGGCATGCAAGTGAACGAGTATCGAAAGAAAACGATGGAGGCAGCACGCAAGGACGAGACTGGAACATCTTTGGCTGAGGGGACATCGTTTCAGTATCAAGTGCAAAAGATCTCGCTGTCGCCGAAGAAGTCTGCGCCTCGTTTGCTGTCCGTATCCGAGAAGTACATCACCGAGTCGATGGTGGATTCTGAGACCGTGGTTTCAAGTCGTCCGCTGTCTCGCATCTACAGCATCATCCTCTTCCGCGACTCGCCGCAGTCGTTCCAGGTGTTGTACGTGGATGGGATTCGGCGCACCTACAATAGCGTGCGCAGCGAGAAAATCGTATGCGAGTTGCTGGCGTCGTGTCACGCATTGGGAAACCACCAGGTCGACGTGGTGACAACTTTCCACCCGGAATGGATGCGCATGCTTCCGCGAAAGATTATCCAGCTTGAAGGGGGCAACCTCCTTGTCAGCGTTGGGAAAGAGGTAAATACCACGGATCGCGAGCTCCGGGTGGTTCAATCAAGCATTTTGGCGTCGCTTGTAAGTCACGGCTTCGGGAAAACAGTTCGATCGCAGCGCCAGCTACCGAAAGGTCTCGACGAAGAATTGCACTTGTTGGCGCTGGAGCTAAACGTGAATACCCCCACTCCTGGCGTGATTGCGCAACCCAACAAGCCGTTTGAGAAAGCAACGCTTGTTGTTGCACGAGAACTTTACGAGATTGTTACGCGTCATGGAGCCGGCCATGAATTTATCCCGACCTACCTCCAAGCTCTGTATCGATTGATCCAAGTAGCCCCAGCTATGAAGGAGTTCGTGAGAATCCTAGTGGAGGTGAGTTTGCTTGATTGCGTTCATTATTCTTTTGTTGTGCCATGGTGAATCTAACTTGTTGCCTTTGTATTGTGCAGCAACAAGCGGAGTACCTGGGAAACATGGGCGTGGTTACTCAAATACTGTCGTGTGGGGCGTCTGTCTCAGTGTACTGGATGCTGATGGTTCTACAGCGACTGATGGAGTCGAAATCCCACAAAATTCACTGCCGAGAGATCTTGCTATCGAGCAGTCCCTTCCAACAAAAGCTTCTGTCGCTCTTCGACGAAGATACCTCGGTAAGGAGATACTCCTGCAGCTCGAAAGACATTGTTATTGTTTATCAATCTAACGCTTGTTGTGCTTTACAGACTCACAAGTGCGTCTCAGAGTTACCGACTATGATGCTTTGCCGCCTGGTACTTTCGCTGGTGAAGACTGACGTGCCCAAGCACGAGAAGCTGTCGCTGAGCTTTTATCAGAACTTGTCAACGAAGTACCGAATGCTCCAGCGTATCCTGTTCGGGTTTCCAAGTCTGCTCACCGTCGAATCGTGCGTTGGTCTTCTGAGCCGAATGACGAACAACCCATATTTCGTTCACTTTGGGGGCAGTCAGCTGGGAAGCTCTCGCAATCGACAAGTTCCGCACCACTCTCTGACTTTTGGCGAGAGTGTGAACTATGGTGGCATCGGCAGCAATCGCGGAAACAATGTGCTCTCGGGTCGGCAAAATGGCATTTTGTCTCGACGGAACAGCTACAACTCAATTCGACGAAACAGTTTATCTTCAATATCGTCGAGTGGAAGCACAAATGGTGGTGGTGGCGTTGCGGTCCAGAATCCAGAGGTACTGCTGCGTCAATACCGACTGTTCATTGAATCCTCGTGCGGCTCCTTGAAGAAGCGACTGGATCAATACGACGAGCCCATCTTCTTGAGACTTCGGTACCGTTGCCGCAATGTTTTCTTACAAGAGCTCATGAGCCATATGATTGGAAGCTTCGATGAGTTTAAACGCGTGTACAGCATGGAGTGCTACCAGTTCAGTGGAATTTTCAGTACCTCAAGTGGGCAGCGAGAGAAGAGTGACTTCTACCTGACTCCGAGAGCGCTGATCATTGTTCGCGTGATGAACCGTCAGACCCACGAGTTCGAGTTCAGGTCAATTGAGGAAATTGTCGAGGCTACCAGTGATCCGGATGCGCTCGTCCTGATTGTGAAGAAGAAACTCAAGTATCTGTACTCTGACCAAGCGAAAGTGATCATGCAGAAAGTGAAGGATCTTGCCGGCGCGATTGGTATCCATTTGCGATCCGTGACTCGAGACCAACTACCAAAGCAGCAGACAAAAGTGCTGATCGACCAAGACCGTCTCGATTCCTTCAGTTGGCTTGATGTTCAAAAGAGGACAGGACGGCACGGATCAACCAGATATCGTCGAAAGAAGATTTGTGTGGTCGATGGAAGCATTCGAGAGGTTGACAGCACTTCCGACAAGACGTATTCACTCCGAAATTTGCGCCGCGTTGTTGCTCCACGCCCCGAGATAGAGAACAACGAGACCGTTGTTACTCTGGAGTTCAGCGACGGATCTCGATTAGTTTACGCTCCATCCGACCCGGACGCTTTCCTGGGAGTGTTGTACGACGGATATCGCTTCATCAACAACTGGGGTGTTTCCTTCGGCAGCGAGTTCTCAAAAATCAACCCAAGGATGACTGCTAGAGCGTTGCTGACGGATGAACTAGAGCGCTACTTCTATCTGAACCACGAAGGACTGTACGTTCCAGCCCACGCCGAGCTCACCAAGGAAATCGAGAAAGCCAAAGAGGAAGGATTGGCATCGACATCTGCCACCGACAAGGTCATGTTTGCATTCGAAAACATGAACCTGAATGTTCGTGCGAACGATTTCTCTGGAAAGCCCCTTCAGAGTCGACTTTCTCAGCTCAACTTCGGATCGATTTTGCGCGGGATGTCAATTTTGGTAAGTGCTGCACAATTTACGTGCGTATCTGCTCTCGTTAGCCGACTTTACTGACTAACCGCCTGAAATTTGTTCCTTGTGATTTAGCTTGAGCAATCGTGCAAACCACCAGTCCGAGTGAACGAGGTCTCGATCATTCTCGACGCATTCTGCCGAATTACCGATGGCTGCTACAAGATGGTTTCTGAAGCACACAACGAAATTTCAGCGATCACAGATATCTTGATCAAACTCTTGGTGTCAGGCGAACCCACGCCGACGCTGTGGTCCATCAACGCTTTGCATTCTCTGATTGCGGATCGGTCGCGGCTATCAGCGAACAAATTTGCTGAGAAGAACAACCGCCATCTCGTGTTTGAGCACAAGAAGCTGTTCCAGCAGCTCGTGGACATCCTGAATCTCCAGAAGCCGAATTGCTCGATCGCGGTTCTGCAGCTTTTCCTTGAAGTGCTGGCTACAACCCGTCTGAGCACCGACAACAATCACTTTGACGCGATTATCAAGGCTTTGAGTTCCCAGCACGCTCGGCTTATGGAGCTTGCACGACAAAATGAGAACAGTGGCGTGATGGTGGCTGCGATCTCCATTTTGAAGCTTCTTGTTGATCATGGAGATACGAAGGTTCGACAGCGAATCTGCGACGCAGCTCTGGAGAGTGGCCAAACGCTGTGTGATCTCCAGAGAGCATTCTTCCATCCAAGCAAAGACGGTCGAGAGGTGTTTCAATTCATTGGGGCGATTTGGATTGTGCACCACAAGCCCTCGTACGAAATGCTGCTGAGGATACTACCGAATGGCTTCCTCCGAATGATCTCACATGTCGCGACAAGAAAGAAAATCCAGAAAGAACGTGATCGGAAGCACAAGGCTGACACGAAGAACCATTCGAAGGCGAGCAAAGATGAAGTGAAAAACAGTGCCACAGCGTGGTTTATCCAGCGGATGCAGCAGCAAGTACTTTCAAGTTCACTCGAAAGCAATGGAAGCTCTGTGCAAGTCAAAGAAGACAACAGCAGAATGAACTATTCGGGAGAGTCAGCATCGGATCTCGGACTTCTTGCAGATCTACTCCAGAAAGACTACGTGCTACCGGACTTGATTTGGAACGCTCAAGCCCGAAAGGAGCTCAAGCTTGCTCTGAAGAACGCACTTCAAGACTTTGACTCCTGGAAAAAGGCCGCGTCATTGCCTTCGAGCTCGCCTCAATCCGTCGGGTCATCACTGAAGCCAGCTGCAGACCCAAAGTGGAATCACAAGCAATTTCGCGTTGAGTATGAATGTCTGAGCAAGGAACCACAAGCTGGGCGGTTTTACCTCCGCGTGCTTCATGAAAAGATCAAGGACGGAACTCTTCAGCTGGATCAAGTCGCGAGCGGATTGGACTCTTCAAATGGGATCCGCCCGAAAAGTCCAATTGCTAATGGCGAATCAGCCGATCTCTTTCACGCGAGCGTGGAGATCGCGAAATCACCGTTGACGTTTTTCAACGACGTGTATCAATGCTGGTTGGAAAACTTGCACCTCGGCAGACTGGTGCACTATGGAGCGTTTGGAATGCCAGGCAGTCTATCAGACTCGTCTCAATGTCTGTCAAAGAGCAGCGAGTCGGAAGATAGCTGCTACTGGATGCTGAAGATTTTGATTGAGATTGCTCGAGTCTTCCCAAGCGTTCGAGAGATTTCGCGCAATCGTGCCAAGTTTCTGGTTCAACTGCTGAGCAACTCGTTCGTCTCTGGAGAAATCCAAGACATCGTGGAGCTGATGTTCCAGATGAGCTTCGCGAACGCAGCCACTGAGCAGTTTTGCTCGAAGAGAATCATCCGGATCTTCTTGCATCTCGCCTTGCTGGGTCATCGAGGAAAACTTCAAAATGGGCAGCAGCAGATTGGGAGAGATACCACAATTGGTGAAGATGACGATGATATTCCTTTGATGGAAGTCAATGGAGATTCAACATCATCCTTACCGATTGCAGGTATGTCCTTCGTTGGGAACTCGCGGTTCAATCTCAAGTGGAGCGCGAAACATATGGTTGACGAGGCTGAGAGTGACAGCGTGATCGATGGTCCCTTCACTGTGGTCGAGTTGAAGGAGTTCCTTGAAAAAGATTCAGCAAGCAGGCGTCAGCACAATTTTGGCGTGCTCGTGTGCTGTTGCTCAAAACATGCGGAGGGTGGCGAAGACGCTCACGTTTGGAAATCGCTCGCTGAATTCCCAGAGTTGCGCTGGATGGAGCTACCTGACCAGGCGATCGATCTGCTGGAAACAACGACGTACGCGTTGGGAATTCTGCGAAACTTTGTGTTCAACGAGAAGATTGCGTCGTCGACTTCTGCGAACGTGTGGCCGTTGCCGTTGACGAACAGCATCCTATCAGAACCTTCGTCCGTGGCGAAGCTCGCTCAACTCTTGTTGGTTGACAACGCGGTGGTCCACAAGCTGGTGTGCGAAATTCTCCTATCTTTCAGTGACGCCGTACTCGAGAAGCTTTTCTCTTGCGGAGTGTTTTTCTTCATGTTCGCTGCGGACCCCAACGCGAAAAACAGCGACAACCAGAGTTTTGTCTACGAAGCCAAGCTGCTGAAGAAAATCCACCGGATGCAGAAGTCAGAGGAGCGGTACAAAGGTCAGAGCTATCTTCTGGATTTGCTTCCCGAGTCTTTGATTATGATCCTCGACACGGAGTCTGCTGAAGTATTTGCTGACATCTACACGTTCCGGAAAGCTGACAAGCGGGTATTGTGGTCTACTGCGATGCGAGATCACCTGCAAAGGATGGTTCAAGAGCACATTGAAGAGTTCAAAGAGGATTTGGAGCGCGATGTCGGAGCTACGTACAGCTATATCCCGATCCCTCCAGTTAGCTACGTGGAGCTCTCGCACGACGTTTATTGCAGCGGCTACTACCTGTCAACGTTGGTCGAGTCAGAAACCGAAGTCGATGCGATCGAGCAGCCATTGATCTTGATGGGCAGCATCGAGGAAAAGTGGCGCTACTTGATTCGGCGACAAGCAAGAGGACTAGATTCTCTTGATGACACTGGAGCGTTCAAAGTCTTCGGCTGGGATGAAGAGATGCTGTACACGCTGGCTGATCTTCGTGAAAGATACCGAGAACTGTGTACGAAAGGAGTCGAAGTGACAACCGTACGTAGCGCATTCGACACGCTGAGCAGCCGACTTGGACGAAAAGACGAGATGGATCTTGGGCGAACAGCAGACGAAGTCATCGATTGCATCCTGAAAGCTCAGCTGATCCTTCTGCAAAAATTCAAGTTCCAGTTCTTCTCGTTCGAGTCGAAGACTCTCGACTTGCTGATATCGTTGCTCGCTCCACCGATTGGCTTGGACGGTACTCAAGAGCAAGGCTTGTCACCAGTCTTCCAAAAAATGTCAAGAAAGATTCTTCTGGAGTTGACTCTATCTGCGCCAAAGAACATTGCCCTACTCCTGGCAGTCGAGAATTTCTGGGAAATCTTTCTCGACGCGGTTGAGCATCACGCATTTGGGCGAGATGTTGACGCAAAAGAGGACATCTTCTCGATATTGCTGCTGATTCTTGCGTCTGACGAAGGAATTCGTTCTCTAGCGTACGGAGGGGGAGGAAGCAGGGCTCAAGCTCCACCGGGAAGTCGCTTTGAATTTGGGACCGACGACGACGATATCTCAACGTTCTTTACCGCTGCCGAGTACAACTCCCAAGCTGAAGCTGAAACGAGCAACGACAAGCATGGAGAGCGCATCTACATTCTGGTTGATCAGCTCATGCTATCGTTCGAGAACATCCAGCCGTGGCAGCTTCAGAAGATTTCGTTTGAAATCATTTCGGCTCTTTGCCGATCAAATGAACTCCAAAACAGAATTGTGGAGTCAACAAGAGTCTTTTGGAAAGGGCTGTACCTCATGCTGACGTCCGGAGAAGGAGCGAGTGCGTATCGATATGGAGACACCGGCGTTGCTCAGCACAAGAAGGAACGCGAAACCCTAGACAGTGCTTTTCTCGCAATCAAAGCTATCGCTTTGGGATTGAACGGCGACAGTCGATCGAAAGCGTTGGACGCACTTGCGAATTTGCTCCCGGTCGACTTCTTGGATTACCTGGAGAAACCGACTGGACAAGAGTTTTGCGAGATCTTGCTCTCCGAAGTCCGTGAACCGACTTGCATCTGGAACGAGAGTATGCGCTCGGAGCTGATGCAGGTTATTGAAGAATACTGCATGGACACCAATGGCGACGAGTTGTCTTTCCTGGAAAGCTCGATGAACTACATGTACGACTGCGTGAAGGACGAGCCTGTCGTTGGAGGGATTTATCTGAGCATTCTTCTTGAGAAAGCGAAAGAGAATCCCAGCTCTCTCGAGAGTTATCTGGATGCAAATTCAGCGAGAGATTTCTTGGAGTCAATCTTCATCTTCCTGAACGAGAACCGAGATCCAAGCCTCGGTCTTTACACGGACACTCTCCCAGCTCTCGAGTGCCTCAGCGTATTGGCGGATGTCCCAGCGTTTATGGTATCCTTTGTGGAGTGCCTGGAGCAACACGTGGACGACTTGGACCCTGTCAACGCGTCAATCTCTGTCGCGACGCTCGGCAGATATCTCCTACCGTTCGACAAAGTTGCTGAAGAAAAGGGCTTTTCCATCTCATCGCGGCGGTCGTTGTCAACGTACGGATTCAACAAGAAAGGAAACACTGATGGTCTTCCAGCTGGAATGGAAAACGAGTTCGGCAACACCGAGTACCTGCTTCGTCAAGAGCTTGCACTTCTCATCCTCAACAAGATCTGCGGCTTCCAGTGCAACTTGGAGAAGATGCTCGTTCCATTTTGCCAATTCACGTGGAGTTTGCAAGTCATCACCGATCACCTCGGATACGACCAAGCCTTTTTTGCGCTGTCGTGCTTAGCTGAGCTTTGTGACACATGCCTCAGCATCGCCGAATACGTCGAGTCGAGTGGACTTTGGGTCGAAGTTCTTGGTGTCGCGCTTCAATCCAAGCAGCACGTGCTCCACGAAAACTTTCTTCGCGCAGATGCGTTGCGAGGACCGGCATTCGAGATCCTCTATGCGCTCTTCGAGAAAGACTTTACGCTGCGAGAAAAAATGTACAGCGGACTCTGCCGATTTCTACCGTACCCCCTCGTGTACCAAATCCATTTGGACTACACCAAAGCGTCCAAGTTCTTCGACGACAACCACGACAAGAGCGATCTGATCTGGAACTCGCACTGGAGAACCGAGGTTCGAAAGAAGCTGGATGAAATCATTTGCAGAAACCGATTAGAGCGCTCGCTTGTGAAGCGCGACTCAGTCATTCTCGACGAAGATACGGATTATGTCCACTACCCGAACAACTTCGTGGCCGGATTGTACCTCGATCGCTTCCTCACACGCCCGGATCCTGAAGCGCTGACGAACCCAGCCCACAATCTCGAGCTTCTCTTCCAGCTGTGGCGCACCAAGTGGGACAGCCTCGTCACGATTGATCTCCAGAGCCCCTCGACGGAGATTCAAGCGATTGCCGACGAAGTGGAGAAATTGACCACAGCGATGACGTACCTTCTGAGAGCCCCTCTTGACATCGATGATAGCATCGCGAATAGCCAGATTCCGGACCAAATCGTGAAGCTAGTGCGCCACTGCAACTCGCACATGGTGCAAATCTTCCCATATCGCTGCGTTCTCCGCCTTGCCCGTCGCTTGCTTCAATTTCCAGAGATGGTGTCGCGTGAGTTTTTGGAGCTGCTCAGTTGCCGAATCACGATGCAGCATCCTGACACCCCAGCTTTATTGAAGTTGGTTCGGCGCATTCTTGAAGTTCGAAGCACCCCGCCGGCTGATGGATCGAGTAAACCAGAGTTGGAGTTCCTCCTGCGGGATTTGACTTACTATTCAGAGATGGTGAAGTTTTTGGAGACACTGGTGGAGAACAAGCAGGCGACCACTGACAACGCCGTGATCAGCAATGCAAATCGCATTCTTCGTATCGTGAAAAGCGAGCGTGGGCGGGACGAGAGCCTCATTTCTTCCAGCTTCATGGAACGAACGAGCACGCGCTGGCTCAACGCGACGTTGACTGAGAGCCGAAAGTCTTTCAAAAAAAAAGTCCGAGAAGCCCGAGATGATGAGAAGCGCGTGCCGCCACCAAGCAGCTTTTACGACACAGAAATCGGAGGCAATCGTGACAAGGACATGTCGATGAGTTTGATGAGCTTCAACGTTGATGACGAGAGAGCTAACTCGACCTACAACGGCACTTTTGTGGTTGACGATGAGCGCGAGGACGAAGCTGAGCAGGAAGAGCGAATTCAAGCACCTCCGAAAAGCATCAATTTCGACGGAGAGAAGTTCGAAGTCACCGAGGCACTAGCCCCTCGAAGCTTTCGATTCAAAGGTAACGCCTCGAACCCGTCTCCATTGTCGTCGCCGAAACTTCTTCGACAGTCGACTCTGCGCGCAAACTACGAACCCGCGCACACGGACTATCACGCTGCGAAGGCTGCTGAATACAGTATTGACATTGACGAACCGAGCACTCATCGTGGAAGCATGCCAGATGTGAGAGCCCTGGAAGGACAGCTGCAGCCTCCGCCGTCAAGCAATATGTCCTATCTGGGTGGCTACCCACCGACACGCCCCACCAATGGGAATGCTGCGCGAAACAGTGTCGCCCCTCCAAGTGAGCTCGGGTCCGAGCGCCGATACTCGCTGCTCGATTCGTGGAAGACACCTAGCACTGGTCAGTCAACCAACTCATCGCTGATTTCGCTCACTAGCACGAGGCGTGGGCGGCGCGCGACTGCATTGTATAGCCGCCACAAAACGCAAGCAAATAGCAAACGCTGGGGATTCCTCCCAAGATAAAGAAAGCGGTAAGTAGAAGTAAACACGATTCATAATTTCAATCTGTGGCGAGCACACACACGGGTATTCAGTTGCACTTGCGCGTCTATATCGCACTTTACTTCGCGCGCTGTATAGATAAAGCAAATGCCAGTGAGAGCGTTCTTCTCGGACTGGGGGAAAACTCACTGACGATGCGTCACGAGGTGCAGTGGTTCTTTGGTCAACATGTGCGAACCTAACTACAGTTAGCTGCAAACATGTATGCGAACTTGAGGCTCAATGTTGAAGTTGTTACCATCACTCCTGAAAACTGTGCCTTGAACTTGAAGCCCACAGCCCGCATTCTGCAATTCGATACGCGGCGCGCGCACACAGACCAATGACAGGAGAATGCTCTGTCGACCAGAATGCGGAAATGGGCAGCGTGTTCCCTGCGCACATGCTGCCGTGCTTTAAGTACCAGCGCATGAACAGGATGCAGCAGCAGGTGCTGCCGGCGGCGTTCACGTCGGAAGAGAATCTCGTTGTGAGTGCACCCACAGGTAAGTAAATGCTTTTCAGCATGTACAGTGGGATCACGAGATGGAGGAGAACATCTTCTGCTGACTTGTCAATGGTTGTTGAAAGGTTCGGGAAAGACAACGGTGTTTGAAGCGGCGTTCCTCCAGAATTTGGAGAAGCGATGTGCGATGAGATCAAAAGCGCTGTACATCGCTCCAACGAAGGCACTGCTGCAAGAAAGGTGACTCTGCGCATGATAAGATGGTGGAATGAAGTGCACGTAATAAAGCGAATCCTTGTTTGTCGACCAGGCTGAATGACTGGAGTACGCGTTTTGGGAAAGCGACTCTAGGCGTGAAGTTTGTCGACTTGTCGAGTGATTTGAGTCCAGATGAGGGCGACGAAGCAGAGGATGCCGATGTACTCCTCAGCACCGCAGAAAAGGTAAGTGGTGTTACTTTCCTTCACTTACAGCTGTTGTGATAAGGTTTTAACTCGGAAAACAACACTCCAGTGGGACGCAATAACGAGGACTCCTCCCCTCGATCAGGTGAGTTACTGCCTGGTTACTTTGAGTGGAAGCATAAGAAAATTGGCCATTTTCTGACCTCCTCTAATCCTTGATGTACAGAGCATCGCAGCATCCGTCAATCTGCTACTGATCGATGAAATTCATCAAATTGGAGATGGTTCTCGAGGGGCAGTGCTAGAAAGTGTCATTTGTCGGATGATGAATTTGGCAAAGCTTTCTGCTTCGCAAAAGAGCGGACTCCCGAACGAAAAACTGTACGTTGAACCTTGTTACATGGATAAAGTTGAGCACGTTCACTCACTGGATTGTGATTAGGCGTGTTATTGGGTTATCGGCGACATTTTCAAACATTGAAGATGTTGCAAAATGGATCCGTTGCCCCAGCGAGATGCTCTTTCAGGTATGTACACTTCGAGAATCTAGTGGTATCTGAAGGAAACTGACTTTTGCTGCCAAGTTTGGAAGCGAGTATCGACCAGGTTTGTTTGAATGCCACGCTTACATGTATCACACATTTTTTTACAGGAACTAACATCGCTGCTCGTCCAACAGTGCCTTTGGCTTATCATGTTATCGGCTACAACAATGCAGCGAATCCTTTCCTGTTCGAACGGTATGCTGGTTGGCAGAATGCAAGACCACTTCCAAGGCTTGAGTGGCTCATTTTTTTGTTATCACAGAAACCTGGATAGCAGTGTTCACGCACTCATCCGCAAGTATTCTGGTGGCAAACCGACGCTGGTGTTTTGCAATTCGAGGAAATCCGCGATACGTCTCGCCGAGTACGGCGCAATTTTTGTTTTTGCTGACTTTGTGTTGATTAGAATGATCTTTATCTCACGATGCTCATTGTAGATTGCTGTCAGCGTACACCAATGGCAGTATGCTTACCACCAACTCTGCAAGCAAAAAAGTAAGAGAATGCTCTTGAAGCTGCTCAGTTGAACTTACTAATGCAAATGCTCACGCGAAAGCTACTCGAAGAAGCTGGAAAGGTAACCAAACACATTCTGCGTCTGGATTAAGCGATCGCATGCTCATGACATCGTTTCAGATCTCAGTAAATCAGCGATGGCTGACCGGACTGCGCCGGGGAATTGGGTATCATCATGCTGCGCTCAAATCTGAAGAAAGGTATTGCTGGACACAATTGTTGCGTTTTCGCTTGGGAGTGGGCTAACAGTTTGACGATTCAATAGAAGCATCACTGAGGCATTGTTTCGCGAGGGTCATCTACCAATTTTATGGTAACGTCACTGATTTTTTGCTCAGAAGAGGATTTTTGGTTCTAACAATGAATGTACGTGTTGGCAGCTGTACTAGTTCACTCGCTGTCGGAGTCAATCTGGTAAGCTGTTTCACTGTGGCTGTACCATTTTGTGTTTACTGACAGGCATTGTTCAATTCTAGCCTGCTCGCCTTGTCATCATTAAATCAACCCAGATTTATCACGGAGATTCGGGCTACGAGGAGCAGCACCCGAGTAGTATACTTCAAATGATTGGGAGAGCTGGACGGCCTGGCTTCGACAGGTATGGAGTTCTGGTTTGAAGGGGTGATTTCGTTGGAGGGGAAATAACTGGAGATTATGAATTGTCTGCGCAGTTCCGGGGTAGCTGTGATCATGACAGAAAGAAAGATGGTCGACAAGTACCAGCAGCTTTGCAGGTAGCTGAATCTGACCCGTTCCAGGCAGACGTGTCTCACTTCTAACGATGACTTTCAACGCAGCAATCCAACCGATCTTACCATCGATAGCTCGACAGCAAACTACTTGCACGAAAGCTTGAACTGCGAGATCGTTCTTGGCACAGGTGAGGATTTCAAATCCAAACAATTTTCTTTTTTGATCACACCCTAACACGAAGGAAGTATCAGTGCGCAGAAAAGTCGAAGCCAAAAATTGGGTGGAGGTAAGAGTTTTTACGATCGATACAACATCCTATCAGCATTTCTGACGCATTTCATCTTTGAAACAGTCAACATTTCTCGCGACAAGATGCGAAAAGACTCATTCTTTCAGTCGAATTCAACAACTGGTTGACAAATCGCTGAGAATGCTCTGTGAGAGCAAGATGATTGTATTGAGCGACGACGCAGAGGGTCTCCAACCAACCAAGCTGGGCACGTTGATGAGCCAACACTATTTGGGATTGGACACTATGAAAAGCGTGGCACGTCTGGCTCAGGCTCCCTTAAGCACGTCTTACCTCTTGCAGCTGCTGGCGAGGTGCGAAGAGATTCAGCAGCACCCGCTGCGACGAAGTGAAAAGAAAAATCTGAACCAGCTCAATGATGGCAAGATCCGATTTCGTGTGAAGGGTGTGGCAGCCAAGAGCGTCGTAAACTCCACCGAAATGAAGGCCAACATCCTCATTCAAGCTGGAATTGGAAGACTTATTCTTCAAGACGAGCCCTTGTTCTCTGAAATGTTGGAGTGCATGGAAGGTGCCGAGCGGATATTGAGAGGTAAGCGTTTGACTACATGTACGAACGCAGTGACTTTATGGCGGTATCTTAACCGTTATTGCGTAGCTGTGGTAGAGTTCTTGGTGCACCACAACCACGGAGAAGCAATATCAATTGCGCTCAATTTGTGGCGTTGTGTCAAATTGCGCTCGTGGGATGAAAGCGGAGGTGCCGCATGCCTGCACCAAATCGAGGGAGTTGACATGCGTGTTGCCAAGTCTCTTGAGTACACGGGCGTGCGAACGCTCCGTCAACTAGCAAGCGCAGATCCAGAAAAGCTGAAGAAGTACATCAATCGTGACATCCAGTTTTGCTCCACATTGATCGAGAAAGCTTCGTCAGTTGCAGATTTTTCTGCCTCAATGTCAATGCTGGATGAAGCGATGCGGATTGTCGTGAAGAGAAACCGTTCAAGTACTCGTCACTCATCACATGATGATTCAGACTTCGCGCAAACGTGTACTCTGCTCGTCTGGGTTCCAGATTTGCTGCTTCTTTTCCGCGAAGGTGTTCAAGCGGAATCAACGTTCGACATTGAGATTACGAAGGCTCTCAAGGAAAACAATCGGTTCATTTATGTCCGAGTCTTCCACGATCAATTTGCCGGGATGGATCAGCGCTTCGAAGTCGCCCTACAGCAGGACAAGCAGATCACTCAGACTGATAGAGGTTTGATAGCCGCAGCAAACGCCGTGCCGCAACTCTCAGTGACCACAATGGCGACAAAGAATACGATCCCCACAAGCTGCTTCGAAAAGAGCGAGCCGAACCCTGCATTCTCAAACTGTGACAGCAAGTTGTTGAGAGAGATCAAGAAGCTTGAGAGGCATCAGAAAACGGCGAAGCAGCAGAGCATTTTTCAGTATTTCCGCCATGTTCCCGCAAGCGAATCGCCCCCAACCTTGGCAAATGATCGGGGGCAGCAGCATCCTGATAATGCCGCGCAGCAGACATCCACCAGCAAAGAAGCATTGAAGCAGTTTGATCTTGCGGCATTTCGCAATCCCAGAGGTGAAGTCCGGGTAGACCCAGGAAGCAAGCAGCAAGCTGAAGCTTTGCGCGAAAGCGATTGTCCGACAAGAATCCCTCCGAACATGATCCATGCTGTCCCCTCAGACACCTCTAACACAGTGTGCAGTGGTATTGGCACAAGAAAAAGAAGATCAGCTACTACCAGTGCATTCAAACACGACACAAAACGCAAAGCTGCAGAGAGCATGTTCGCGCATTTTCGGTTTACAAAGAGAGCGGCTTTGGAAGATGAGCAGCCAAGAAAAGGCAAGACTAGCGTTCAAGACTCGAGTGGCAACGTTGTGCCAAACGTGTTGAACTTGGATCCTCCTGGTCGTATAAGCGGACGGCCAACGAGTAAGGCAAGCGTCACAAAATCCTCAAGCTACAAAACCGCGAAAGCACCGCCAAGATCAATCAAGACCAACCCCGGATCCGATTCTGGGGCTTTGAACTCGTCCAATTCAATCGATTCGAGACCGTTTTTCAAATCATTCGTGCGGGAAAAAGTAAGTGAAGCAACTCTCATCCTTTATTCCGAATTGTGATGTTGAATTGAACTCATTTTATCTCCTGCAGCTGGGGCTCAACTCCAACGCACCTTCGTTCGAGCAGCTCAACAGAACTCGTTCAACTGTTGACAATCAGTTAATGCGTCGATACGGTCACCAAACACAAGGCACAGCTGATTCAAGTGATACGCCATTCTACTTGGACGATGGCTACGATACGGAGAGCTTTGTTCCCACCGATGATGTGCATGCCATCCCAAGTCACGAACAGGGCGACAAGTCGTTCGAGTCGATTTTCTTTTAGCTGAGCGGAAGATCAAGGTTTTGTCTTGCTTTTTGGATGGAAGCTTTTTTCACGTAACCAATGCAAGCAGCGATTGGATCTTGGCGTTTTGAGCTTACCGAATGGCTCTCGTATCAGTTTCAGCTCACCAGTCCTTCGTGAAAGGTCACATCCACAGAATGCCTGCTCCAAACGCTTCCATTAACGAGGACTCGCGGCAAGGCGCACTGGTAGATTGATCATGCGCAGACGTGAGCTTCTCCTGGCTTTGTGTGCGCTATGCTTCTTGAGCTCCTCAGCGAGTGTGCTGGACAGGAAGTTGTACGCAGCTGCGAGCGCGCTGTCACCAGATAAGTATTTATTCCCGTCGTCTACTTCTCTTTGTGGAGAACAAGTGAAGAAGGAGACGGGCTTTTTCAGCGGTCTGTACTACATTTTCTACGAGTCCTCCTCGTTCTCGGACTCTGGAGCTGTTCCCAGCGAAGTTCCCGTCATCTTGTGGCTTTCGGGTGGTCCTGGGTGCTCGGGACTTGTCGGTGGGTTGTTTGAGCTCGGCCCGTGCATTTTCGACGACGAAGCAAACCGAATCTCGTTCAATCCGCACTCGTGGACATCGCTCGCCCACGTGATCTTCCTCGACCAGCCGAGAGGTACAGGGTTCAGCGATCCGGACGCGGACAATTTCTGGACCCACGAAGAGTCCGCGCAGAACATGGCGACGTTCCTGAACCAGTTCTTCCTCAGCCACCCGGAGGTCGCGACCAACGATTTCTACATCTTTGGCGAAAGCTACGCTGGTCACTACGTCCCAAACTTGGCGCAGCACTTGCTCAGAACGGACGCAGCGCGGTGGGGACCCTTTCTGAAGGGGGTCGGGATCGGGAATGGTGTTGTCTCGCCCAGGTCGGTTGTGGACACGTTTGTGGATTTTGCAGCTTCAAACACGTACGACAAAGACCTGCTCGGGCCGATCGAAGCGCAACTCCGCACCTTGGCGGAGCAGTTCGCCTCGGCGTCCAAGCGATGCAGCTTTACCAACAGCCCATACCGTCAGCGGTCGCTACGCAGCGATTTTTCAGCGAGCAACTGTGACGATGCGGTCAGTCTCTTCCAGCACTTCAACGGGCTCGTGGTCTCTGCCGTCACTAGCTCAGGCTGGAACGAGTACGACATGCGGCGCGAGTGCCACGCGGGCGACCGCGTCGGTCTCTGCTACCGCTTCTCCCGACTCGAAGACTTTGTCAACCAGCAGCCAGTGCTCGAGTATTTTGGCGTGCCGAACCGTAGCTGGCAGCTCTGCAACGCCGAGCTGACAGCGCAACTGGAGCAGTGGGACTTCCTGGAAGAGAGCGAAGTCCACGTCGCGTACCTTCTCGAACAGGGCGTCCGTATGCTCGTGTATGGTGGCGACGCGGACACGGTCGTGAACTGGAAGGCTCAGGACGAGTGGACGCGTCAGCTGAAGTGGAGCCACCAGCAGGCGTTCAGCGATGCGCCAATGGCGTCTTTCAGCGCGAATGGGCGGGAAGCGGGGCAGGTGCGAACTGCCAACGGCTTGAGCTTCATGAGGGTCTTCGAGTCCGGCCACGTAAGTACCCCTTTGAGCGTGTCTTCTAATCATGCTGTTCTTGACTGTAGAATCGTTGCTCACGTCGCTCTCTGTGTGTGCCTCCTGCCACAAAATAACCCTGTAGATGGTGCCTCGCGATCAGCCGCACGTCGCGCACGAGATGGTCCGACGCTTCCTGTTCGACGACGCCACCGCTGTCATTAATGGCACATTCAGCTAGAGCAAAGAGATCAGAGAGAGAGAGAGAGTACCGATCGCCAACTCAAACGAACTCCCAACACCAAACTAAGAAAAACGCAACATTTAAGTTAGAAATTAATGTGTGGTGGTGGGGAAATGTACAGAGCGAGATGCATCTAAATGCTCGCGTCGTTGCAGGTCCAGCAGAGCACGCGGTCGAATTGCTGGTCGCAGCTGGAAATTTGGAAATGAAAAACGTGCGATCGCGGGATTACAAGTAAGTAAACAGCTCAGCAGCATGTCCCGAGCCTAATGAATGACACACGAAAGTCAAAACGTACTTGAGTGTGGAGCATAGCGAGCAGAACTGGCTGAAGCAGCCTTCGCAGTCGCGGCGACAGCACGTCCCCATGAGCTTCTCACAGTACGAGCACCGGTCGAGCGCAGGCGGCGCGGCCTGGCTCCTCTTCCCGCTCTCACACACAGAGCAGCACGCGCTGTTGGTCGCAGGGAGCATCGACATCGCCTGCATCTGCGCGCTGTGCTTCTTCATCCTCGCGTTCGTGACCGCCGCCGACATCATGCGGCTCATCGCGTCTGCGATCAACAACCATCCAATGGACAAATGCATCCAGTCAGCCAAAACAAAGAAGGGAAGCAAACGCAGTTGTGGGCACGACCAGTTAGTCTCCTCGTTCCTTTTCCTCAGTCTTACCGATGGGCACGGAGCGGTCTCGGAGCCGCTTCATCGGCACTGGCTTGGCGCGCTGAAAAGCACCGACCAGCGGCTGCTGCTTCCAGGGCGAAATGGACCCGAACGTGGAGGCGCCATGCTGCTGCGCATGGAACGACGGGTGCACGGGGGAGGACGTGGCGCCGGCAGCTCTGCTCTGCTGCGCCTCCTGCTCTGCGAAGCCGCACTCTTCTTCACGTCCGCGCTTCATCTCTTCCTGCTCGTGACTTGGCGACTTGTTTGCTTCTGCTGGCAGATAAGAAGACTGACTGCCAAAAAACTGGCGGGCTTTTGGCTTGCTTGGCGGGAACAGAGCAGGCAACAATTGAACAGAATATTTTGGTGAAATTTGGTATCAAAATTATAATTAGCTTAAACCGATATCGATTTAAGTAGTCCAAAAAAGGAAAATACCCAGATAAGGAAATGTGGCGTGAATGTTGTTCGAGTGGGACACGTTTTATTTAGGAAGTCAAAGTCTATAAAATGTTGCGAAAAGGTCGTACAAACTCACGAACTTAATGGCGCCAGCTACAAACAACAACAAACATCAGAAACAGCAGTGATAAGTACGCATAAGTCCCTCCACACACAAAACAATATCCGGATAAACGAGCACGAGCATGCACAACACTTACATCTTGATCTTGCGGTCTTTGCTGCCGGACGCCACCTTGTCGCCGTTCGGACTCCAGTCGAGCGCGTAGACCTCATCCTCGTGGCCCGAGAGCGTCATCTTGGCGTTCTTCGGGTCCGCGAGCTCCCAAACCTTGACGGTCGAGTCCTTGCTGGCGCTCACGATCAGGCGCGAGTCGCTCGACCAGCACACCTGGTACACGGCGCCGACGTGGCCGTTCAGCGTCGCGACGAACTTGCCCGTCTGGCCATTCCAGATCTTGACCTTCTTGTCGAACGACGCACTCGCAAAGTACCGCCCGTCCGGCGAGAAGCAGAGGTGGTTCACCGGCTGCACGTGGCCCGTCAGGCGCTCGATCGGCTTCTTGTTCTCGGCAGGTTCCCAGAAGAAGAGAGTGAAGTCGTCCGAGCCGGACACCAGGCGCTCCGGCTGGTTCTTGCGCACGGCCTGGTAGCGCTCGAGCGCCGCCTGCTGCATCTGCTCGCGCGTCGCGAACGTCTTGCCCGTGTGGTCGAATGGACCCGAGCGGCACACGTAGTCGACATTGAGCGCCAGCGTGTTGATGCGGTGGCCGTGGCCGACCAGCGTGCGCACGAGCTTGCCCACGTGGTCGCCCTCCATCTGCCAGACCTTGATCGTGCGGTCCCGGGACGCGCTGTAGAGCAGCCCCTCGCCGCCCCACTTGATGCACTCGACCGAGTCCGTGTGACCCGAGAGCGACGCCACCTGGCGCCCCGTGCGCGCGTTCCACACCTTGATGCTGCCGTCCTTGGACGCGCTCGCAAACTGCTCGCAGCTGGCGTTGCGGTGCATCGGCTCCCACGTGAGCGAGTTGACCCACTGCTTGTGTCCCTTGAGCGGCTGGCCGATCTGCTTGCCCGTGTTCGGGTCCCAGATGCGGATCTCGCCGTTGCGGTCCGCGGACGCGAAGCGCTCGCCGTCGGGCGCCCACGCCGTGCACAGCACGTGGTGCTTGTGGCCGCGCCCCGTGTGCTTGGGCATCGACGTGTTCGTGTCCCAGAAGCGCACCGTCGCGTCGCCGCCGCCGCTCGCCAGCTTCTTGCCGTCCGGACTGAAGCTCACGTGCAGAATAGCCTCCGAGTGGCCCTGAAGCGTGTCGCTGCAGCGCGTCACGGGACGCACGCGGAAGACCGCGAGCGGCTGGAACGTGATCGTCAGCGCCGTCTCCGTCGACAGTTTCTGGTGAACAAGCGTCGCGCAAAGCAAGAACAAGAAGAAAGCGAACAATGTGAGCGCATGAGTTCCGCTATTGAGCTATTAGGTAGAGAAAGACAAGCGTACCAGTTCTTCCACCGTGGCCTGGAGCGACTTTGTGATCTCGGTCTCGCCGACAAAGAGCGAGTACGGCACTTTGTTCTTCCCGTTCTGTTTTTATGAGAGTGAGTGCAAGAGCGCATCGCGTGAGTATCATTTAGGCACAATACGCACAACAGCAGTGTATCTGCACAATGCGCGAAAGAAGCCAGCGCCTTGGACACGAACGCACCTGCAGCAACTCGTTCACGAGTACTTCCATCTGGTTCACATTCGAGCTCAGCGGGATGTCCAACTGCGGACCGACGCTCGTTCCCTATCAGTAGCAAACACAAGCAGCAAGCAGCATCCTCATTGGCACACACGTACGCGCATTATCCTCATAAGCATGAAAGCAACGCGTATCGTACGTCTTCGCTCTGGAACTGCGCGATGATGGACATGGGCGACTCCTCGTTCTCCATGTCGTCATCGTCCTCGTCGTTCTCCTCGCGCTTGAGCTCTGGCTCTGCGTTGGCCTCCTGCGTTATGTGCGCGGCGGTGTCGCCGGTCACGCGCTGCTTCTTCACTGCGGGCGCCATGCTTCTCTGTCTGTTGTGCGTTGCGCAGGTTGATTTGTCTGTACCCCTTCGAGCCAAAAGCGTGTCAAAAAAACTGTTGGCTGGACTGCAAGGCTTTGCCTCAAAGCCGGAAAATGGTTGCAGCGCAAATGGTGTATTTTGCTCATTTGCAGTGAAAATGATGTATTTTAGTCTAGAAAATGATGCATTTTTATCCCAAAATACGCCATTTGGATAATTTTTTGTGCTGTTATGCTAAAAAATGGTGTATATTTACACATTAGCGCCATAGCGCTCGCTCATCGAGCGCTGCACTGCTCTGTGGGCATGGATCATGCTCCATGAGATGAGAATGAACAAATAAGGTTTACTTTTGTATCATACAGTGGCTGGCTACCGGTGAGCTATTCGTGCGTGCATTGCGCTGGTTATGACTGCACATCGCGCACAAAAGCTGTGGTAGCTGTCTCGAGTGACGGACTGATGGTTGGCTCAGCCGGCCTTGTAGACCATGATCGCCTTCTCGTTGAAGTAGAAGAACACAAAGTTGCGCGTGACGTGCGTGACGTATGAGCCAAAGTTGCGGCCGATGCAGACCACCCAGTGCGGCTCCCAGAGCTCGTCCATGTGCGCCTTGATCTCCTCGCACACCTGCAACCGTATCAACCATCGCATTAGGATAACCACGCAGATGCTACTAACGCCGACACGCTTTAACAACACGCACCGTCAGACCCTGCTTCTCCCACTCCTCCGTGTCGAACTTGGACAAACGCGAGGTCACGTGCTTGATGGCGTCCTCCAGCACGTCGTCCTCCATGTCGCAGGGCATCTTGACCTTGGCACCCCACATGTGCTGCCAGCTCGGCGCTTCGCCCATCGTTCTGCTGCTCGTGCTGCTGCTGCTCTCTGTTTGCTGGGCTTGCGGCAGTGGTGGTGGCCGCAGAGCTGCTGCTGCTGCTTTAATGCAAGAAGCGATTCTGCATTTTGGATTCGCCACTATCTTTCGATGGATACGCGACTTTTCGGGAGAGGTCCATTAGAAATAGAAATTTATAAGCGTTTTTATTCTATTTCTATATGGACTCGCGTGGAGTTGTCCACTTAACTTGGGTACCTGAAAAGACGCGAATGACCGACCCTTTCTCATGCTGACCGAGTGTGTTAGGGCGGAGCGCATGCGTTGATTGATTGATGGGCAGAGGCGGTGGATCCGCTGTGGCTCATGGCGCGAAGCCTCTCAGTGCTGCTGCGTACGAGCATCTCATGGTGTGTGTGGCTCGGGCTTGTTGTATGGAGCTGTAGCTCCTGGTCTTTCACTCTTGGGTTGCTGACGGCGCCACGCTCCATCAGGTTGAGGAGCAGCGTCGAGAATGGGAGCGCGTGAAGGAAGATCTAGGAGCTGTGAAGAAGCAGATCGTGGAGAAAGTGAGCTGCTACGTATCCTCAATCGTGCTGAGCTTACGTCTATTCGATGGTCATCACTGACCCAGGAGTGTGTGTTCACAGGACGACCTCATCCTGCAGCTCAAGACCCAGGTGCGCAAGCTCCAGGAGACGCTGCAAAAGAAAGACAAAGACGTAAGGACAGCTTGAGTTTTTTTTTGCATTTGACAGCAGCGTACGCGCTCATTGACTGTATCAACGAGTATCCGCGTTTATGTGTGTGTGTATGTGTGTGTGCTCTATTCCCACCAGCTCCAAGCGGTCTTTGCCGTGCTGCGAGCCCCGCAGGGCGCAGAGCTCGCGAAGAAGCGCAAGCAGGAGCTCATCGACCGCCTCGTGGTGGAGAACCAGCAGCGAGTGCGTTTTCTTTTGTCTGTATTAGCCTCACTGCCACATCCCAGTTGATCACGTTGATAGTATGGCTGCTCGCAATTGATGATCCTCAGGTGGTGAACGCTGAAGCGATCGCAGAGGAGCGCAAGAAAGAGCTGGATCGGCTCAAGTACAGCAGGTACGATCGACAGTCTCCCACTTTAGTACCGAACGCTTCTTGGATTGTAATGTGTAGCTGCTCATTGGTATGAGTAACCAGTAAGTTCCTTCGATACCAGGAGCTGGAGGTCGAGCTCGAGGAGTATCGCAAGGAGATCGAACGATTGCGAGCAATGTCTATAGCATCAGCGTCGCCATCGAGGCATTCTGATGACGTGGTTGTGGGGAAACTCAAGCTCGCCTCTGTATTGAGTTCTGCTGCTGTCGATACTGAGGGCGACCCTAGACGCATGGAGACGAACAAGACACCAGCGACTAAACCCTATCACGGCGCTTCGATTCGTGCCAGCAGTGCGAATAACAACACCACTACCAAAGCGACATCACGACAGAACTCTCTACCACTCAGCGACCCACGAAGTACGATTTCCGGTAAGGGCAAAGTGCTGCTAGCAACAGCAGCAAAGCTGCCAGACCCAGCCAGAAAAAAAGAGAGCTTTGTCTCCAAGACCCGACGGTGCGCACAGGAAGCCGAGTACTTCAAGCAGGTGCGACTCGCACAACTGGAGGCCGAGTGCGAACTGGAGGAGAACATCCACATCCGCACGGCGAGAGAGGTGAGAGCGCGACTGGAGGCGGAGAAGAAGAGCCGCGAGCAGCAGAGAGAGGCCGCGGCGATCCAAGAGAGGGTCGCGGCGCTGCAGCAGCTGATAGTCGTCCCTGAAGACGAAGAGGAACCGCAACAGCAGAACAATGCAGCCGTGGTAACGCTGGGGCTTCAAGGCGATCCCACCACAGCTACACCAGCGCAAGACAAGACTGTGGAGAAGCTGAAATCTGTGACAGACGAGACGGATCGGTCTCCAAGTGCTGGGGGATCGGAACTTGGTCCAGGAGATGCAGTCGGCCCGGTACCTGATCCTGCTGAAGAACAGGGAGTTAAGCCAGTCTACAGTCCACCAATTGAGCCAGCCACTCAGCCCGGTGAGGTTGGAAAAGTTGGTGATGACGATGATCTCAAAGCAAGCGAGGGTCCGGATTTGTACGAGAGCTTCAGCGAAGAAGTGAAGCCGCTGGACCAAATTCCAGAGAGTCAAGCGAAAGGGGAACTAGCTGTTACAGAGCCTGTAGCAGATGAAGCAAAGTCTGTTGTGGTGCATGTGGAGGTCGAGCAACCGCAAGAAGACAATGGGTCAGAGGACGAGTACCCAGAAGAGCATGACGTTGACGCTGAAATCGAAGAGGTCTCGGTCAAGGATACGGGCATTTTGGAGAAATCGGCTAGCTCCAAAATCGCTGTTGATGACCCACTGGAAGTCTCTGAGACTGCAGAGGGAGAAGAAGAAGAAGAAGACTATAAGAGCGATGCTGTTGCTGGTGGCGCTGCTGGCGGCGCTAACGGTATCACATCTGGTGTTACTGCTGATAGCGCTCTATCATCACTTGGTGACGATGATATTGCAGAGCAAGCCGCTAAAGAACCGATTTCGAGCGATCCTGTGAGTAATTCAAATGGCAACATTCCGGTACCAGATCATCTGCACAACGACGAGAATTTCGACGACGACCCGAAAGAACAGGATAACGAGCCAGAACAAACTGGGAATGAAGCAGCAGAGCAGCACCGACTGGGATTTCTTGTTAACATGGTCGACCCACAGAGCAAGTTGGAGACTCCAGAGGCAGCACATGAGGAAGTGAGATCGGATTCAAGTGAACAAGCGCATCGCCAGGGCTTCCTCGTGGATGTGGTTGACCCGCACTTGAAGGTTATGGTTCAAGACCCAGTGCTTCTGGATGCAGATACTGAGACTCAGCAAGTAGCTAATGGTCAGAAAGAGTCTTCGGAGCTCAAGGACCCTGGACCGTCAGTCGACGACTCTCGCTCGCGTCTGGAGATCTCTGCTGCTGAGAGCAACTCACATGAGTCTCCATCTCTATCAGAAGCAGAAGAGAGAGGCGAGCCAAGTGCGGCTGATTCGGGTGAAATTGGTTCGATGGCGTCGAATAGTGTCGCTGCTGATGCTGAGGATGAACCAAGCGCTTCGGAAGCCCACAGGAGCTCCTCGGATGCGCCAGTCCTGGGCTCTGGAGAGTCTTCTTTCGTGGTAGAAGTGGAGCATAAACAACCTTCGCAGTGCTTTGCTCAGGATCCAGCTGACACGGTCCCAGTGCGAACTGGCGCTTCTGTGGCTGAACACGCATCGGTGGTCGAGTCCAACGAAGAGGGACAAGTAGAACCACAACCAAAGGCAGAATCTGCAAATGAAGACATCATCGAGAAGCAAATTGCGTCCAGACTCGAGTCAGCAGATCACATGAGCGATGGCAAAGTGGGTGAGAGCACCAGCATCATGTCGAGTCTCCATCTGACTGCAGCAGAATTGGAGGAAGCGATGCACGCCGCCGCCAGGAAGATCCAGCAGTTCTGGCGGCAGATGGACGCGCGCTTCCGTCGCGCTTTGAACGGAGACTCCGCCTCTAGCGGCGACGTTGCTACTGTTGAAGCTCCGTTAGTCAGGGCTGGTGCTATCGTACCACCATCTGAGGACGAGGCGAAAGCAAGCGAAGCCGTGAAGGAGGGGGAGAAGGAGGAGGAGGAACAAATCGCTGCGTCGGGCTCCGAAGCTACGTCCCCCAGCTACACGCCCTACTCCACTCCGCGCGACGCCGCGTCCGACGACCAGCACTCGCAGTCCCATGACTCCCAAGAGGGCAATGACGATGATACTGTCGAGTCCGTATAAGCACGATGTCAAAGCCACATGATCCCGCATGTGACGTGTGTGAGAGCATTGATTGTGAAATGGATGCTCGAAAGGTCACATGCAAAAAGCAAATCTGAGACGTGTTCACGCAACCTTCGTGCAACATCACGAGTCCGAAGAGCTCATTTTGGCAATCGGGAACAAAAGCAAAACAGCACACACGAAGAAGGAAGAAGAGAATGATCTCGTGCGTGGCGGTGATCGGCGCTGCGGTGCGTGCTCTCCTTGTGTTGCTTTGGCTGTCGCTGATAGGCCCATCTGTGCGTGACGTGCTGTTGCTCACACTGTATGCGTCTGCTCTGTATATCACTGTTCGTATGTACAGAACAGCCCACTGTATATCCGCACGTTCGATGAGGAAGAGGACCTGGGCTTCCACTACATCGCGCACGTGTCACTCGACATCATCGAAGAGAAGCTGCGCAGCGCCGGCACGATGACCGCGAAGGACGACATGTACCTCGGCTTCCTCGGCCCCATCGAAGACTACCGCGCGTGAGTCTCTTTCAGTTGGCGTCCGTCCCTTCTTGTATTGCATCACCCCCTGACTTGAGTATCTTCTGGTGCAGATACGGCTACGTCACCAACACGTCCATCAAGTTCGTGGCGATCATGCAGGACTCGCCCGTGCGCGAATCAGAGCTCCGATCGGTGCGTATTGTGCTCCAAAGTCTCACCTTAGCTTGTGAGTGGCAGGGAGTATGAGCTAATGCTGTTTCTCTATGACGACAGTTCTTCGCGGAGCTGCACAAGATGTATGTGAACGCCATGTCGAACCCGTTCGCGCCGATCGGCGAGCGCATCACGTCGCAGAACTTTGAGAAGAAAGTGTACAACCTCGTGCTGTCGCACAACACAGCGAATGCGTAACCAGAATCATTTGTTTCATTTAGTAGCGACAGTCTCTTTGTCTTCCTAGTATTGTTGTGTCATTCGCTCTCAACCCACAGGTCTGCCTACTTACATGGACAGCGGGTCCATCGACAGGTCGTCGAACACGTTCTCCTCCTTGAGCTCGTCCTCCTGCTCGGCCTCGTCTGAGTCGCTGTCGGAGCCGTCGTCCGCCTCGTCGATCTCGGGCATCGGGAACCGCAGGATCGCCGCCACGCCGCTGATCTGGCCCAGCTTCTCGCCCGAGACGTGCAGGCTGCTGAACAGGCGGACGGTGCCGCCGTTCGCGCGCACGCTCTCCACCAGGTCCACGTACTTTCGGCGCGTGGCGATGTCCTGGCTGCGAAAGAGCTCGTCCGTGATCAGCAGCGTCTCAATCGCGTTGTTCGCGTTCGCCGCGACCACGTGCTTGTAGCTGTAGTACGCACGGTCCTGGTCCGTGTGCAGCATGCTGAAAAACGTCTCGAGGCTCTTGACGTCCTCGACGGCCTTCGTGTCCGCGACCTGGGACTGGAGGGCCTGTGAGATGCAACACCAAAAAACATTCAACACCATTAGAAAAACCAACCTACCACAGTGTTGGCCCACAAGAGAAAGCCCCGGACGTACCGGGTCGTTGAGCACTTCGTCGAGCGCGTGCTTGTGGCCCGAGGACGAGTGGCACAAGATGAACTTGCTCTTGTTCTCCATGAGTAGCTTGTCGTCCTGGCGGATCGCCTGCTCCATCATGAACTTGAAGAAGTCGTCCTTCACGAAGCCCGGACTCGCGATCAGCACGCACTTGACGAGCTTGAAGTCGATGTGCTGCTTGATCGACCGCACGATGTTCTCGTAGAACTTCTCGGTGCCCTTGGCGTGCGCCGTACTGCCCGTGCGCTTCTTCGGGATGCTGTTCTCCACCTTGGCCTTGATCACCGTCATGTGGCCCTTGATCAGACACAGGTGCGCCAGCCCAGTCTGCATGACCACGGCCGCGAGCTCCGCCTTCTTCGCGATATCGCACGCGAGGTCGATGCGCTCGAGCGACATGACGTCCCAGCAGTTCTTGATCAGCGTGAAATCGCGGTTCATCTCCAGGTCCAGTGTGTGGTACGCCCCCAACTGCACATAGATGTAACAACGGCGTTAACACAGCGCTATATTCCTCGCACGCGACTTGCGCAGCATGCACGCACCCGAACGTGCTGGCTCTCCATCGTGTTCTTGCCCTTGATGCGCAGCACACAGAGCGCAGGGTCAAAGTTGATGTGCTCCACCTACAATCACCAGTAAGCGTCGTCAGTCAGTACCCCCATCCATCCATCCGCAGAGCGTCAAGCACTAATGGACAACGCACCTCAATCTGCAGCGTCATGCGCACTCGCTGACTGCTCGTAGACCCCGTCGCGCCTTCTTTCACGACCTGCAAGCATGTGCATAAGAGTCCGTGAGTCCACCCATCCATCCAATGGCCCTGCTTCAAACACTGCAAGCTCTGTCCTCACCTTCCGGATCGTGGTGGTCTTGACCGAGTCGTGCACGTGGATGAGGTTGTAGACGTGCCACATGTCCTCCGGCTCCTCGGCGCGCAGCACCACGGAGCCCGCGCCGTCCTTCTCGTTGATCTGCTTCTTCAGCAGCTTCATCGTCGCTCTGTCTGCCTGTCTCGTGAGCTCTTCGCTTTTGGCTCTTGGCTTTTGGCTCACTGCGTATCTCTCGCTTCTTCACACAGTAATCCTGGTACGACATTCAGCGCACATTCAAGCAACATAATGAATCTGGTCTGGTACGACCTTCAGAGCACATTCAAGTAACAATCATTAATTTTGAAACAAGTGACAAAACTGGGCTAAAATGCAGTAAATCCGTGCCAAAACAGGAGGAGAACGCGTTGAAGCATACATTGAAGTCTCACATAAACGAACGATTCCAAAATGATCCACAGAGATACTGCAGCTATCTACTTCTCACTATCGTCATCAGCGCCACGCGCGCGCTTGATCGCGTCCGAGACGTCCACGCCGCGCGACTCGCACACGCCGAGGCCGATCGCCGACCAGTCCAAGTCGCTGCGGCCCTTGGCGCGCTCGCTCAAAAAGCGATCGATAAGCACCGAGAGGAACGGCATCGGCACTTTGTTCTGCAGCGCCATCTGGTGCGCGAGCCGCTGGTCCTTGTACCCGAGCTCCAGCGCAAAGCCGCCAGGACGATGGTCGCGCTCCGAGACGCGCTGGCCGTAGCCCTTGTGGATCACCGAGTTGAGGAACGTGCTGCTGTAGAACTGCATGGCCTGCACGCGGTCGACGCCGTTCGACTCGACGAGTGACAGCGCCTCCGCCATGGACTCGATCGCAGACGCGATCAGAAAGTTGCCGCAGAGCTTCACGGCGTTCGCGGCGCCGGCGTCTTCGTTGCTGAAGTTGTACACGCCCGCACTGGTGCACTTGAGCCACTGTGTCGCGGTCTCGACAGCTGCCGCGTTCGAGCCCGAGATGACAAAGTTCGCCTGCATCGCCTCCATGCCGTCTGGACGCGCGAAAATCGGCGCCGCGATGTACGACGCCCCCTTCTCGCTGTGCTTGCCGTCCAAGTGGCGGGACGTCTCTGGGTGGATCGTCGAGCAGCTCACGTGGAGAGCGCCGCTGGGGAGGTTCGTCAGCAAGCCCGAGCCCGGAATTTTGTCGTCACCGAGCACCACGCTCGCCAGCACTTCGTCGTTCGGCAGCACCGAGAAGACGGTGCTGACCTGCGACGCGATCTCTTCGACCGACGCTGCGGGCCGCGCGCCGAGACCGACCAGGCGGCTGACGTTCTCCGCGTTCACGTCGAAGCAGAGCACGTCGTAGCCGCTCTTGACAAAGTTGTGCGCCATCGGGAGCCCCATGTTACCGAGGCCGATGAAGCCGATCGTCTGCTTGCCATCGGTGGAGGCATGAGCTGGTGGTGCAATATAAGCAAAGCAAAACAGCAAGCAGTCAGTCCGTCAGTGTGTGTGTCAATTCAACCAAACGAATATATAGGAAGCATGCGTGTTCCCAGCAAAGGCACTCACTCGCGAGCGACCGTTGCGCCGTGCGTTGCGCAGCGTGGCGGCTGCAGTGGGCGGCGCGTCGAAGCATCCGCATCTCTCTCTCTCTCTTTCTCTCTTTGGGCTCTTGGGCTGTGGCTCGGGGGTTCTTTTCGATAGTGGCGTCCGCTTCTCTCTCTTTGTCTGCGTGCTTAGGTGCTTTGAGCTCCCACTCACCATTTACGCAATTACGCAGCCTGCGTCATTGGGAAGCAGCTTTTGCAATCTGGTTCGGCCAAGCGGTCCAGGTTTGCAATCCTGCCTGCACATGAACCCATCTCATCATGGGCAGTTGCTTAAAAAATTGTTTAAAGCGGGTAGGCAAAAATTCAATTTTATCCTTTATCAATGTAAGAAAAAACGACACGGGTAGCCACTATTTTATCTCTTGCCTATTATTAAAGGCAAATTAGCCCATCTTCCGCTTCAAAACGACGCAAACTCACTGGAGTTAGGTGGTGCACATTATCTCGCAAATAGTATTATACAAATCAATGTGGTACACGTCTTTTTCGGCATTGGTCCACAATTCGTGTGCCCAAAATCGTGAGCCACATTGCTTTAGGTCCCGAAATGCGAAGAACTCCCCTCTCGCTGGCTGGTAACTGGTCAAAGCAAGTTTTCTACCGGTATAAAGCAGGAATACCGAATCGCCAACAAGCATGGTGAAGCGAAGTGCGAGTGAAGATGCTGCGAGCGCGCAGGGCGGCAGCGATGGCTCCGCCGCCGGCGCCACGAGCGCGAACGCCGCCGTCGTGGCCGCGGCCATGAACTCGGCCGCGCTGGCCACCGCGTCGCTCTCGCTCAACGGCCCGGCGAGCGTGTCCGCGGTCTGGACGTACTTCGAGAAGGACTCGATGGGCAACTCGGTCTGCAAGTTCTGCGACCGCGTGATCAAGGGCCACCACTCGTCCAACCTGCTCTCGCACCTGCGCACCGCCGGCCGCACGGACGCCGCGCACCAGCAGGCGAACAACGCGTGCGAGGAGCACCGCGAGAACAAGCGCGCTGTGAAGAAGCAGAAGGGCGTCACCCCCGCGGACCTCGCGGCCGTGTACCCGCAGCTGGCGGCGGCGCTCGCTGCTGGGTCGTCGCCGTCGTTCACCGCACTGCAGGGCAGCAGGCACGCCGCCGGCCTGGCGTTCCCTACGTTTCCAGTGCCTGCTGCTGCTTCTATCACGGCAGCTGCGGCGTCGGCTTCCCCCGCGCCAGGTGTGCTTGTGAAAGAACAGCGCGAGAGCTACAACGTCTACGGAGTGCCGCCTACCATCACGCTCAGCCAGGACCAAATCGCGCAAGACCTTGGTATGGCGCTGTTGCAATCTGAACACTGATGATCTTGTATTGAGGTTTAGCTGACGCCTTCCATGTGTATCATTCTCTTCTTTGAACATGCAGCGCTCACGGCTCTGGTGGACAACTTGCCACTGAACTTTGCCAGCAAACCGGGTTTCCAGTTCTTTTTGCAGCAGGTGCTCGGCGAGAAGCGCTTCTCGGTCCCGAATGAAGACGCGGTCGCGAAAAGCGTGCTGATGCTCCACGAAAGCGTCATCCTTTCGACCAAAGAGCTGCTGCAAAAGGCGAAATCGGTAGGTTTGGTGCTGCGCATTCATGAAATGGGTTCTCTATAAGTGTTACTGATAAAAAAACGCGGCTGTCTCTGTAGGTCGGTGTCTCGCTCGAGACCTGGAAGATCCCGAGCTTCGGTACTCCAAAGGCGAAGCAGTACATCGCCATCAAGGTCCACTTCAGCGTCAACTTCCGCGCGCACGAGGCTGTGCTCGGGTGCATCCCAGTGGACGACATTGTCAGCGTCGACGGACTGAAGTCGATCCTTGACCAGTACTTTGATGTAAGTGGTCATGAACCACTGGATACAATATCCCTGAAAGTGTGAAACTAACACAGTTGAGGTCATTTTGTCTGCACACAGCGCGTGAATATCAAGGACAAGGTCATCGCGCTCGTCAAGGACACACTGCCTCTCGTGGACCAGGAAGGGAACGCGTTCTCTGCGACGGACATCCCGTCGCTCTTTGTTGGTGTGGGTCTCGACAGCCGCATGGGGTCTTCGGACGCCGCGCAGGAGACGATTCTGATCAAGTCTGCGGTCTCGTACCTGCGCCAGTCGCTGACGAAGCGCGCGTTCAGCAAGGCGTTCCCGACGGTCATGAGCGCCATCGAGTCCTTCATTGAGCGGTTCGTCTCGAACAAGGACGCCTTTGCGCTGTTCAAGAGCAAGCACCCGTTCTTTGACCTGAAAGCGGGCTTGCTGGACTCGGAATCGTTCTACGACTTCATCCGCGGACTCCAGGACACACTGCTGACGCTGGAGCAGCTGTCGCAGGACTACGAGGTCGAGTTTCTCGACATGTCGGTCGTCGAGTGGATCGGCTTCATGGTGAAGAAGCTGCGTCCATTCGCGCGGTACTCGGACGCACTGGAGGGCGAGAAGCGCAAGAAGACGGGGAGCGACAAGGAAGTGTACAAGAACGGGCTCTCCAGCATCTCGACGCTCGCCGCCGCGCTGGTGATCTACGCCGAGCGCCAGGCGGTCGCGGATGGACTGCCGACGCACATGGACCCGCCAGCCTGGAAGCAGTTCTTTGAGCAGCTTGCGCGCGAGCTGCGCGAACAGTTTGCGGCGCTGCCAGCGATTTGCTACGCGGCGACTCTTTTCGACCCACGCTACAAGGACAAGGAATACTGCTACCTGTCTTCGGAAATCGAGTGCGAGGTTGGCAAGTCGTACTTGCGCCGCTTGTTTGCGTTTATGCCGGAGGACAAAGCTGGTGGCAGCTCGTATGACTTGGACAAAGTCGAGCTCAAGTCGGCAGACGACGGCAGCGGTGCAGGCGGCCATGACGATGACGATGAGGACGATGACCTGCTCGCGCACCTGCCGTCGGGCTCGAAAGAGGGACTGCAGCAGGACAACGAGTTCATCGTGACGTGGCAGCGAGAGCTCACCGCATACCTGTCGCTGCCGCTTGCCGACCGAAACGTGGATCCGCTCGGGTGGTGGAAGAACAACCAGCTGCGCTTCCCGCTCATTGCGCCGTACGCAGAGGTCGTGCTGTCGCTGCCAGCGGCGTCATCCAGCGGCGAAACTGTGCGCACCGAGGTCCGCAACGTGCTGCTCCGCACGGAAGGCGCCTTGTGCGACAACGCGCTCGTGAGCAACCCGGCGCTCGTCGAGGCGTTCCTCTGCTTCCAGAAGAACAAGGACTTGGCGCTCGAGTGGTTCCGCAACAGCACGACGGACGCGATTTCTGCCGTGTCCGACATGGAGAGCAGCGCCAGTGGCGGCAACAACAGCTTCAAGCACATTGAGAATGTGTAAACACCATTCCTACACGCCAGAGAGAGCGAGCGAGGGAGAGGCGACTTACCTTACCTGGCTGGCTGCATATTGTGATTTTTCCTGTGTGAATTCCGTTTCTTTTTGCAAATACTACATCTCATTTTTCAACAAAATCTGTTGCATTCTGTGAATTGAACGCAGTCTCTCACCTTGTATACACACCTGTCGCTCTGTCTTGTCTACACGGTCGACGGGCGAGGTGACGCTGCAGAGCGAGCAGCCGACGCGAACGCCTCGCCGTGGACGTTCGTGACCTCCGCGTTGCGCAGGAACGCCCCCAGCGCACCGAGGTACCCTTCGTGCTTGCAGAAGCGCGCCTCCATGCTGCCTTTCGACCAAAAGTTGATCGCGTACGCGAGTGTGCGGGAGGAGATCTTGTTGTGGCGCAGAAAGTTCCCGACAAAGAAAATGCGCTTCGTCTTGTACAAGCACGAGTTGAGGAACGCGATCTGGCCGATGTTCTGTGTGATCATCACCAGCAGCGACCGCGCCAGATCCGCATCACTCACGTTGTCACGAGATGTCGAGATCATTTTCCCAAAACTGCTCGCAACAGCGGTCGCTGGGAGATTGAACTTGTCATACGCTCCTCCATAAATGTCGCCGACGCTCATGTCCACATTGTAGTTGGAGCCTTCGACACTCAGGTCCAGCGCTTCGTCGTAGGAACTGCACTTCGTGAGCAGACGACAGAGCCCCCAGTAGGTGCCTCCGCCGATGCTGGATCCACTCACACGCTCAAACTCGCCCGGTCCTTTGACGTACAACACGCTCACACCCGATCCAATGCTCACAAGCTGGTTCCATTAAAACGAACTGTGTTAGCCAACATCTTGGAACTTTGATAAACATAATGCACAAAGAACTCACCAAGTAGGGAAAAATGTCTTCGTCCACTTCATTCTGGATCACTTTCACACGCGACGCAGCGAGGGATTTAAAGTCGACATCCTATAGAAAAAACTCAAGATGGTGAGAAACAGCAAATCCAAGTTCTTTATGAACGACTCAAATAGGTACAACAAATTGTACCTCAAACGTGTAGACTTCGTCCGAGAGCGTCGTGAGAAGGAAGTTGAGCCCCAGGATCGTGCACTCGATCTCGTCGTACCTTTCCAGTTCGATCCCCACCATTTCGTTAAAGACCGGACCATACTGTGCAGCAGACAAAACGTCGCGTCCAATCAGTATGAGAGCTCCTTGCTACTATATCAGAAACATGCTGGGAATATTCTTCCTCTTCATACCTTGTGCGCACCGCCGCCAGTGCACGGGAGTGAGCGCAGCGACTGGTGGAGTCCTTTGCTCGCAATAAACTGGATCGCTTCTTTCGTTTGCTTGGTCTCGAATCGGATAAAGTGGAACACCTACAGCAACATATCGTTCGTAGACGAACATAGTAAGCATTTTCAATACAACACTATCACCCATTCTCGAATCAATAACTCGCTCGTTGACGTACGCCTTGCAGAGGTTTCGAGTGCACGCGCAGGCGGACATCCTGGACGCCCGTCCCACCAAAGCTCTCGTTCTCCATGAGGAACTTGGTCATCTCCCCTGCGGCAATGACGTGCGACGACGACCGCGGTCGCTTGCGGTTGTCCGACACCGAAGAAGACGACGACGACGACGAGGACTCGCGCTTCTCGAAATACACGATCTTCGCCAGCGTGCCACCTAGAGGCCCAAAGACACACGAATACATATGACCCCCATGTCAGCATACCAGCCACGAGCGAGTAGAAAATGAGACGGAAAGGAACGCACCGATATCAAGTCCAAAGCAGTGACCGAGATCCGAGCTATTCAAAGCAACACACATACAGCGCACATCCATCAGTAAGTAGCGACGACGACAGCGCATCCGCAGATGCCAGTGGCGTCCCACACACCAGCGTTTTGCATTGATTGCTGGCAGCAACACACACACACACGCGACAAGAGAGAGTGTCTACGTACTTTTTCGAGATCTTCTTGAACGTGACGCGCTGGCGCCAGAGGCGGTGGCGGTCGCGCTTGCGGCGCACGCAGAGCATGAGCACGGAGCCGGAGAAGAGGAAGAAGCCGCTGGTGATCAGCGCGCGGTCCCCCATCGCGCTCCAATCTCCTCTCGTTCGCCTTCTTTGTAAGCAGGAGGCAGCACTTGGGCTTCTTTCTGTGTGTGCGCGCTTGAACTGAGGTTGCGTGTTTGCTGGATTGCCTCAGAGGAACAGGAAAAAATGAGGCCCGTGTTGCGTCGTTGTGATTGGTAGAAAATCAGTTTGAAGTACATTTTTAACGAATCAGAGATGAGAAAATAGTTTGAAGGAACTTTTCGCAACAGATGGTTGTGTGGCACACACATCAGGAGATCGACCGTCGACGTCATCGCTTGCCTTTCTGGTTACCAAGCGATGACGTCGATGACTTCTCGTGATGCTGCAGCGTCCACTTGGCACGCTGCCATTGCAGCAGCTTGCTCCTGCCTTTGCTTTGGCGCCTCTTGTTGCATCTACGCCTGGAGCGAATGTCCAAGCTCCACAGTCTGATACATGTGTACGTACAGACGTACAGTGAGTGTGAGATGGTACCTTTTGTACCTACCATTAATACAGGAGTGGAGGATTGATGGAGATTGTCGCAGTGAGGTCGTCACCTGTATTTTTGGGCCTATGTCGCCAGCTTGCAGCTGGCAGGTCTCCGCGGTGCAGGCTCACCGATAACTGCTGAACTTTCTATCTATCCTACCAGTCGACTAACGCTCTTGATGAAGATGTTCTTGGCTGCGTGGATGTCTCGATCGTGAGTGAAGTGACACGAACTGCAGTTGTAGCTTGCGCCGCACTCCAGCAGCAGGCTGAAGCGCGTCTGTGGCGTCTGTTACCACTCTCT
>JAASFI010000050.1:0-72386 GCA_023333705.1 Globisporangium viniferum | reverse complement strand
GAACGGCATGAACCGGACGCTGGTGGAGCCCACGTCGTACATGCAGCGGAAGACGCGACGGCTGGGCGAGTCCTGTCAGTACATCGAGCTCGCGGATCTGCGGACGCTGCCGTTTCCCTGGCGGTCCGTCGGCAAGTTCTCCTGGCTCTGCAACCGCGAGTGGCACCTCAAGGACAAGCCGTACGTGTACCCGTGCGTAGATCGGACCGAGGACACGTTCGCAGTCAACTACCGCGTGACCCACAAGGCGTTCGGGGAGAACGAGAGCGTGGACTTCAAGCTCGCGGTGCGGCGGTACATGGAAGCCGACCGGTCCGTGATCGTGTACGCGTGTCAGTCGGACGGCGAGAAGGAGCTGACTGGGGCCTCGGCCAACAAGGTCGGGTGGGTCGTGATCAACGAGGCGAACATGGTCCACGACCCGGTCACGTCGCCGATTGCGTCGTTCCAGTCGTGCATGCACGTGATCCCGAAGGGTGCGGACCAGGTCGGACACACGAAAGTGAATCGTCTCGTGAACCTCATGATGTGCGCCTTTGAGGAGGACGTGGTGTTCATCAACCAGAGGGTGGACAACCAGTTGCTGGAGGACGTGAGGGCGAGGACCAGCAGTCAGCTCATGCCTCCCACGCCTTTCCACCAGACCGTTGGAGAGCAGTGCGCGCTGTTTGACGGCTCGATGGCCCAAGTACGCTAAGTCATAGGTTTGTGTGGAGCTAGTCTGCCCACTTTCAAAGTATATTGTAACGCGTGATGGGGGATAAGCTTGTGTAATGTAGTGGAATGTGATGACAAACTGAACAAACTCTGTTGATCTTCTGGGCAAAAAAAAATTGATAACACATTTGTTTGTTGATAGATCTTTCATCACACAAAGATCACGACGACAGGAGGAGACTTGGTTCGTTGTATCCTCCTCATCACTCCAGGGAGGAAGACGACGGCGCAGGAGACGACGCGGGCGAGGGCGACGTGGCAAACTGTATGCGCACGGTCTTCATCATCCCGCTCTCCACCTTGCCGATCTGCTGCTGGTCCAGCACACCTCGAGCGTCTTCCAGCAACAGGTTCTCCATCGTCTGGTTGATCGAGTTCACGTCGTCTTCGAAACTGCCCATCACCAAATTTGCGAGGATCTTCTCATTGTTGCTGCCTTTGCTGCCCTCATCGATGGACACACCGCCGTCATTATCGCCAAGGATCTCGGCGTTGATGGCCAGCGGCACATTGCCTGTTTTCCGTGGATGGATGTGCAGACACGCGCGCAGCGCTGTCGTGGGCTGAGACGTCTCGTCCATGGGCGGCACGTGGCTGACCGCGACCCACCCCATCTCGTCCGAATAGTACCCCGAGAGGTCACTCTCGCCGTCCGCGCGAGACCGCCAGATCACGACGAGCTCGTTGTCCTTGATGTAGCGCCGCTTCACAAGCTTGAATGTGGCCGAGTACTTGTCTTCTTCCCCATTCGACTTGACCCGGTAGCTGACTGCGAACGTGTCCTCTGGACGATCTTGGCACGGGTACGCGTACGCGTTGTTCTTGTAGTACCAGCTCTTCATGGACTTCCACAGGTAGTTGCCGACCGCCTGGACGCGGAACGGGATCGTGCGCACGTCCACAAGCTCAATGAACGAGCTCTCCTCGCCCGTGTCGCTATCAACCTTCGTCTTTGCCTCCACGTACGACTTGGTCTCGTGTCGCCACTGGTCGATCCCGCACTCTTCAAACGCGCTCTCCATGGTGTTGAACAGTCTGTCGAGATCGCCAATCAGCTCCTCCATTGTGTCGCTGCTGTCACTCACAACGCGCGCGCGCTTCGTCCGGGTCTCGAACGGAGACGTTGGGATATCGGGAAGCGCTACAAGCTGCCGCTTGTTCGACATCTGGTCAAAGCGGCCCGCGAGGCTGAGCTGGCCGAGCAGCATCGCCTTGAGGTTCTGGTTCTCTGTCTCGGCGCGCTGCCGGTCGCGCAGCTGGCGCTTCGCGATGCGCTCCCAGGTCTTCGCGATCGTCTCTCGGCCTTTGCCCACGACCGTCGTGTTCCGGCGCAAAGATACTAGGTGCTTCTCCATCTCGACCACGCTCCTCCGCAGCTCGATCAGCTCGTCCTTGGTGCGGTCGCGCGAGCGAATGCGCTTCTTGCCCGTGCCGCCACCGGCTTTCGGAACCGCGACGATCACCTTGGCGCTTTCGGAAGGGGGTGTCGTCGTCGTCGTCGTCGTCGCGTTCTTCGGTGTTGATGCGGCTGTCGTTCTTGACGACGTGCCTGGTTTGATAGGCTTGTCCTCGCTCGTGCTCTCAAGCTCGAGCTCGCCCTTGTGCTTGAGCGGCTCGCTCTCGCCAGACAAGCTCTCGTCGTCGTATTCGCCGTCTTCCTCCTCTTCCTCGTCCTCCTCGGTGGACATGGGCGACGAGATGAACGCCGTGGCGTCCAGCGCCGCGAGCAACTCCTCAGTCTCCGCGAGCAGCAAGTTCTCGTCGATCGCGTCGATCGCGTCCATCATCATCGCGGGGCGATAGGTCGACGGCGACATGATTGCTGCGGACGAGGCGTCAAAGAAGGACGACGGCGCACCACGCGCAGGGAGCGGGGGAGACTGCTGCTGATAGAGGAAGTGCTCTTCGACTGCGGCTCTTCCGGTGGCTCGCGCAGGTGGCGGTGCCATGAGCGAGTGAGAGGGCGAGAGCGATGCGTCTCCTGTCCTACCGGCAGTGTATACGCTGCTGCTGTCAGGCGGCTGTTCTCTGTTTCTCTGCTTGTCGCGTCAATTTGTATTGGACTGTGTGTGTGTGGACAAATAAAGGGGAGGAGGGCCAGCGAGCACTCGTATTTAAGGGGACCAGATCCGAAGATTGAATTTTGGCCAATCATGGGTCAATAAATTATATTTTCGACCAATCATGGGTCAATATTACCAATCATGCAGAGATGGGGAACAAGCACCCGCGTCAGAATTGAATGATTGCCATTTTCCGCCTCTTTTTTTGAGCGCTGCTGATGTAAGCGTCGGATTTAAGCGAACAGCGACCACCACAAATGCGGTGCTTGCATTCTGGATCTGCTGGTGACGGACGTATCGCATTACCGCAGATTGATGGCGCTCTTCGTGACTGTGTACCCGTTCGCTTGATTCACTGATTGATCTCGTTCACGCATGCAATGGACACAAACTGAATGGGTTGCCGTGTCGCGTTCTTTGGAGAGACGGTGGATCTAATCATAGAGTCCCACGAGTGAGTTGAACATTCAAAAGTCGCTTACAATGCTTTCTTTGCAAGTGGCTGCGCATTCAGAACAGGACAGGCACAATACAAATCCATCACTTCATGCGCGGGACGTACGCGGGGGATACGGTGGACGGCGTGCGCCATGGCAGCGGTGTGCTCGTGTTCGTCAATGACGACCGGTACGAAGGCGCGTTCGTCCAGGGCTTCCGCCACGGCCGCGGCGTGTTCACGAGCGAGCGCGGCAACCGTGTATACGAGGGCGAGTGGCGGCGCAGCGAGAAGCACGGCTTTGGTAAGGAGAAGTGGCTCGCGAGCGGCGATCGCTATGAGGGCGAGTACCAAAAGGATGTCTTCCACGGCAAAGGCTCGCTCTTCCGAGGCACCAGCAACAGCAAATACGATGGCGAGTTTCAAAACGGCAAGAAGCATGGCCACGGACGCATGGAGTTTGTCTCAAACACCGCTTCGCGAGGAAAGCCGCCGTCGGGGAACCCTGATCTGAAAGCAGCCTTGTCCATGGGCATAGCTTCTTCTAAAGGCAGCTTGTCGTCGTCTTCTTCATCCTCGGTCTACGAAGGCGGCTGGAAGGACGGCCGGATGCACGGCGAGGGCAAGTACACTCGCGCCGATGGGAGCTTTTACGACGGGACGTGGCTCGACGGGCTCTGCCATGGCTACGGCAAGGAGATGGTGCTGGTGACTGGAGAGATGTACGAGGGCCATTGGCAAAATGGGCTTCGGCACGGCGAAGGATGCGTCACGCGCAACAGGAAGCGTCGCAAGGGAGTGTGGGAAATGGGGCAGCGCGTCAAGTGGACAACAGCAGAAGTGCCGATCTTTAAAAAGTAGTATTTCTGTCTGTTGTCGTCTGCATTTGCGCTGCTCGTACAATTGATGCCGGCATCTTTCACTAAACTCATTTCTTGGCGAGCTTTGCGCCTTTCGGGCCCTTTCTCCTACTGCAGATATGCACACACGCACGAGTCGAAGTTTAGTCCAATATCCCATGGGATTAGTCTACTTCACAAACGATTGACATGCGTGGCGGCAGCCAGCCAAAACAATCAATGCTGAACGTACATTGTGCCCGACGGGACGTGTCGTCGCTTGAGAACTTGTGGGTTTGTTGTAGCGCTCGTGGTTGTTTCTGGGCTGCCGTTGCTCTGCGATGACTCACCTTGATCTTGGCTCAACGCACCGCCTGCAGATGTAAACGAAAAAGCTGATGCCGATATGCTAGCCGTCGAATTTGTTGTGCTGCTACTTGTTGAGGCGTTTGCGGCTGCGATTGCGATTGCTTCACGCTGATGCTTCTCTGATATCGTCAGCACTAGTACGTTAGGCGTCGCGTGCAGACCAGTCAGTAGATTCACCACTTGCTCGGGGATGTCTGCTGCTACCAGAGGCAGCTCAAAGCAGCCTTTGCGGGAGATCGTCTCGCTGAACTTGTACGTGAGCAGCAAGCTGACTTGTCCAGGCGCCTGGTCCTCTTTCTGGTTGACTACAACGTCCACACAAGCGCGGCTCTCCAGTGTTTTCTGCAGCAACAGGTCGCATATTCGCAAGGACTGTAGTTAACACGTGGTTGTCTTTCCGCTTAAAACAATACAGCAACTCACTCGAAAGAGCTCCACGAACGCGTCCACGTCGACCTCGATGCCCAGCTCTTCGGTCTGTCCCCCGCCACACACACAAACAAAACAGCACGTCGTCATCTCAGTTTAACATACGTCGCTAATTACAACATTAAATAATCGACAACTCACATGTGTGCACAGTCGTTGCTCGTCCAGCTGAAGTTCATACAGCGCGCGCTTGCCATCAGCGACAGTTCGTGTCTCTTGCTCATCGCCTTCCACGCTGCTGCTGCTGTTGTTGTTGTTGTTGCCGCTGTACGCTACGACAGTGAGCGTGAACGCATCGGCTCTTCTCTGCTGCGTGAACAGCAGCCACTGCCATGCGTCTTGTCCTGTGGTGGCGGTGTCGCTCGCGTACGAGCGCGGCAGCATTGTCGCCATCGCGCTTCGTTGGTGTTGTTGGCGGAATGACGATTCAACCCATCGAGAGTGGCATCGCGCAACCTTCGCGTCACCATTCATTCGTACCGTACTTACTCTATATTTGCATGCTTTATCGCTGGTTGCACCTGATTTTCGAAATTTCTAATACACATCTCATCTCACTATTTGCATATCAACTTCCAAGACCCGCTTCAACTATTTCCTGCGACCTTCCGACGACATTCATTTACCAGCAGCAACACGCGGTGCGGCATCTTTGTGGGGCAACCTCTTCCAGTATCGGATTTCCACACACAGGCAGAGAAAGAGAGGAAGCGATTGAACGAGATGGCGACGACAGGCGGCGGTGCGCAGCACGCGAGCATGATCGCGGAGGTGGAGGCCGCGCTCAGCCGACTGCTGGACCCGAACACGCCCGCGCACGAGAAGACGCACCTGGAGCAGCAGCTCACGCAGCTCAAGGACGCGCCGCACGCGTGTCTGCCCGTGCTCTACCAGCTCTTGAGCACGTCCAGCAACGAGTACGCGCTCTGGTTCGCGGCGACAACGATGGAGGAGTACGTCGCGAAGAAATGGAGCCAGCTGCAGCAGCACGAGCAGCAGCATTTCCGCCAATTTGTGTGGGAGTACCTCATGGCGCACTCGGCGGCGTCCTCATCCCAGAGCGCCTTTGTGGTGCGCAAGTTGCGAAAAGTGATTGCGGACATTGCGCGCATTGAGTGGCGAGTCGGTGACGCAAACGCACAGGCAGCGTGGCCCGAGTTCATGAGTCAAGTGGAAGCGCTGGTGATTGAAGCAAGCACACGACAGAGTGGGCTTGAGCTGCTCTGTGTCGTCGTGGAAGAATTCGGACGAGAAGATGCACTTGCGTTTGCGTCCGTTAAGCAACACGCAAAAGCACAGCTCACGTCTCAGCTGCCAAGTCTGCTGACGTTGCTGTCAAACATCCTTCGAGGCTGCAACCACAATCTCCAGCAGCAAACAGAGAATGTGGTCGAACAGGATCGCGTCGCGCAAGTCGCCTTGGATACGCTGAGCCACCTGATTCTGTGGGCACCAGTGGCGGAGCTCTTCAACGAAGCCTGGATCGGATTGCTTTTCGAATTGAGCTTGAACTGGCAGCGTGTCCTCCATGCGCAAGGTGCTGAAACGCACATGTGCATGTCGAGCGTTGCTGCGCTTCAGTGCCTTACGGAAGTGATGAGCAAGCGCTTCAACCCATCTGCGATCGACACCATCGTGGAACAGATCATGCGCTGCTTGTGCCCGCTGTTGCAGAAGACTGTGGAAGACCAGGTGATTGGCCGCGCTACAGAAGAATACCTGGACAAGCTGAGTGAGTTCGTGGAAGTGTTTCTCACGCAGCACCTGAAGAAACTCGAGAACCCAAAGTACCAAGCTATATTGCCGAATTTCCTGCAGCTGGTGCTCGCGCTCACGTCCAAGCAGCCGCACGTCGAGGGATTCATGAATTGCCTGAGCGTGTGGGAAGTGTTCGTCGGCTACATCGAAGAAGTGGAGATGAACGAAGGAGCGTCGAATGAGCAAGTCCGTCAAGTACTCAACGTCTACGAGAATGGGCTCGTCGCAGTCATGTTCCATCTTCTTGAGCGAGTCAACTACTCCACGAACCTAAGCCAGTTAGAAGAACTCGGCGATGACGACGACGAATCTGGATCTTCTGGTGAGAATGGCGGCGATTCCGATGCCCAAACGTCATTCGATCTTGAGAGCAACGACAGTCTGTACGGAACGGGGTCGCTTCAGGATTTGGCGCAGCTGAGTGTTGCGAGAACAAGTGGGAGTGTCTCTCAAGTGAGCGGCGTGGTCGAGCTGTCTGATCGAAAGCAGTTCGTCGTCGATTGCATCGCCTTGATTCGGCGCATTGCAGCATTCCCAGCCTGCGCGCCACCGCTACTTGAATGCTTGGTGCCACGAGTGCAGAAAACGTGCCAGAACTTGATCTTCCGCATGCACGAGACTCCTGCGTACGCTCCGCACTCGGACGCCTGGGAGCAAGAGCGTCGAGTGGTTCGTGACTTGACAGTCAACTGTGCGGTGCTTTCCAGCGTGTGTGCGCAGTACTACAGCACAAGTCAGGACATGAACAACCAGACGGCGGGCTGGCAGATTCTGCATCTCTTCATCACTCTTTCCGAGTACATGGTTCAGCACCGTCTCCAAACCCGTGGCGACGTATTCGTGGACCTGCAGTGCGAAGGACTGACCTCGATTCGATTCTGTTTGAGTTGTATCCCATTCGTGATCCAGACTGGTGCTCGCCAAGAGGTTCTGAACGCTACGGAAAGCGTGCTGCAGGTGCTGCTCCACACACTGGACACAACGATCGTGCCTTCCCCTCAAGTGGTGATGCAGAACTCGATGCAGCTGCTCGCGAACTTGGGATTTGTTCTGTCATACAACGATCTTGTCCAAGTGCCGTCGATGTCTCAGCTGGAAAGCAACATTCACCAGTTCAGTTTGCATTTGCCGCTGACGATCCAGGGAGATCTGTACACGTCGATGTCAAACTCCATTTTGAACTCGGCGATCTCACTTCGAAACAGCGGAGGCGGTGCAAACGATGCGTCGGTGCAAAAGTGGGGAGAGGCGTACGGGCAGTTGATCTTCCCGATCCGCGAGTCTATTGAGCAGTCAGCGCTCACGCTTCAGCAGAACGAGAACCGAATCTTAGAGCGCGCCATGGTCTCCCAAATCCAACGTGACTGCTATTTGGTGCGTTGCCTCGCGCGCTCGGTTGAAACGAAACCGAAGGTGGCGAAAGACGCGTTCTTCTCGGCGTATCAGAGTACGTTCCCGTCGCTGATGTCGCTGATGACGACGTACTTTGGCGCAATCAGAAAAGCTGCGTCATCCGGAGCCACTGCCCAGTCGCAAGCCCAAGTGCGAAACGCTTTGAAGGTTGCCAACGAAATCATTCGACTGTACGCGCAGCTGCTGAAGTCGATCCGTAAAGAAATGCAGAAGGAGAGCGTGGCGGAGTTGATGCGAGTGTTCGTTGAGATCTTCAGCGACTCCCACCTGACAGCCATGTGAGTGCGGTGAAACTATGAAGTCGTGCAAAATCTATGCTGTGGGTCTTGTACTAACTTGATTCGTGAAATGTGTACAGATTGAACAACAGTGGCAACTCGGGATTGATGGTCCTCTGTGGATTTTTGCAGCTCCTGAAGATTGTTGTCGAAGAGCCGACGTCTGTCTTTGCGTCGTTCCTGCAAAGCATTTTGGAGTTGTGTTTTGGCCCATTGAAAGAGGTACGTGCTAGATTTTGAAAGGTGTTGCGGCCCACAACAGTTCTTGTCCTCACTGTGTGTTTCTCTGTCCGTTAATCCTGTTGTTGCAGTCCATCTTCTCCCACTCTGAGAGCGACTTTGTTATCTTGGGGTACTTTGTCGCGCTCGTTGAGCAGCTCTTAGAGAAGCACTACCGCTTCTTCGTCTCGCCAAGCTCCACGTTCAACTCGGAAGGACACCGCGAGCGTGGATACTCGTCGGAGGTTGCTCACACGTACTTCCTGTCCATCTTCCAGAGTGTGGCTAATATCCTGAGTCGGGAAGGATCGAGCATGTCTCCTCGCTTGTGCGCGCAAGTTCTGTCTCTCTTGGATCGTGTGGACAAGACACAGGGGTTGTTTTCGTTCACTGGTTTCCAGACGGAACTGCGCATGGGTTTCCTGTCAACTTTGATGAATTTGCTCACACGCGGGGAGATGAACCTGCTCCAAGAAGAAGTGATTCAGCTGCTTCACCGCGTCGCTGCCGTCGACTTTGCGTCGTTCTACCAGAGCTTCCTGCCGGCATACATCAAGGATATCCTGTCGCCTCAAGAGTACGAAGCGGCTTCGAGACAGAATGGCGAGTTTCTGCGCTGGAGTGGCCAAGTGGATCTTCCGACTTTCTCGAAGGAAGTGATCGGTTTCTTGAACGACCTCCGTGTGCTGAAGTCTCAGAGTTAGACAACAGCTCATTGGATTGCTCAGAGAAGAACAAGATAAAAAAGTATCGAGGTGGTGGCAACGAACAGAGAACTCTCGATAATAAAGGTGAACAATGATTGGCGCGCTTTCCTCTGAAGTAGATGGATTCTGGTTCACTTGAGTTTTGCTCGGTTTTGACATGAACAACATGGCATGTGAATGGTGAAATGTTAGATCGCAGAGCAAAAAGATCAACATGGTCATGTTGAAGAAGTACCTATGACTTTCCCGTGACTAGCTTGATAGCAATGCCAATCGCAGGGATTACGACACCAATGTGAGAATGGCTTCATTGAAAAATCGTGTTGTTCAAATCTCTCACGGGATGATCCTTTGAGACGCTCACAATGGATTTAGATAGGTGAATAAAAAGCGAAAACACAAACTGAAACGCAAGTGGTTGACGCTGGAATGGAAGTGTGCATGCAGGTGAACGGAACATCAACATGAGCCAACGAGTTTTACATCCTAATGCTCCCCTAGAGACTTCAACCTCGTGCGTTTGCAGAGGAAAGAAGAAGAAAAAATGCACAAGCTGTTGATGCACCAATTCCTTTTGACGTCAGCATTACCTAGAGAAAAATACCGCAACGTGTGATCAAGATTAAAGAAGAGTGTATGGTCCCTAGCTCACAACCAAAACCCAGCGAAAACTTGTTGCAGGGATTCCGAGATTGCGGCACTGGATTCTTTTTGGACTTGAGCAACTTGGAGTTGCTCAAGACAATTTCCAACTGGAGTTGTCTGGAGTTGTGAATGGGGAAATTCTTATGAAGGCATCGCGAACGACGAAGTCTCAGAAGTGAAATGGTGCGTAAACTCATATCAATCTGCCATGTTGGAGAAACGACGAGGCCTCGGTTTTCTCCCGTACGGAAAACTAGCCTGCGACTCACCATAGTTGACAATCATAGCTTGGAGGATCAAACTTTGGCAAGTGGAAGTTTTGTTGATTGATCACTGAAAGTTACAAGAATATATCATCGCTCAGGACCATTCGAAGTTCACACTGGCTGGGGCTAACGCGAGATCTGTGAAGCAAGAGCGCTGGTGACGCTGGAGTTTACAGGTGAACGGACTTCAACACAAGTGATTTTTAGTCTCTCAGCACTTCAACATCGTGTCTTTGCCTCCAGAGAAATCGGAATGGTGCTTTGGATTCAGAGTTCTGCAACGAAACGTGGTCGGAGGAGAAAGCCGAAGTGTCCACCACTGAAACCCAGTCTTGACAACTTCTGATGCGAACCTAGGGGTGAACCTGAAAAGACCCCTGATTGGCTGACAACGAAAATCCACTTGTAGCTTGTAGGTTGGGCCACCTCAAACTGAAACACGCCAAAACGTCACCTTGCGTCTCAAACAGCGTCAGCAGAAAGCGGGGATTGCGGAGCTTACTGTATGAACACTCAGCACTCAGCTGCCTTCACACGCAAATCCCATTTCGCCACTCAAAACCATTCAAAATAGCTCATGCAGATCGTCGTGGAGCGGTCTCTCCCAAGCAACCAAACGCAGCGCATTGGCCATCTCCACAAAGTTTCTTGACAAACGATGGCCATTGAGCTCGAGGCTCTTGGCTGAGTGGTCGGTCAGTTTGTTAACCCGTCTATCCATCCATCCACTCACCCATCTGGGAAACCCCGCATCTGAAAACACGACGCGACACAGCCAACCAACCGTGGAACCGAGCCAAAGACCAACTAGAAGAAGATCGATCGTCAATGCGGTTGAGTTTGAGTCTGTTGTTGTTGTGTGGCATACATACCATACCGTTCCGGTCGTCAATCATCGCGATTTGTGCTCGTCGACCCTGTGGTCCTGTCTGCGGTTGAAGTTCTCTCGGGTCCAAGCAGCAAGAAAAGAGCCTTTTCAGGCGTTTTTCTCAGTGGGAAATCCGAGAAATGCTCTTGCTCAAATACACACGCGGCCTTATATTTCTTTCGCGATCGGTTCAGAGGATGGGCATCCACGACCCAGACAGTTGACGGGTATAGAGCAGCCCGATACCCTTCAGCAATTAATATTATCAATCTGATTAGCAGACCTTGGAACAGCAAACATATCCAATGTAACCTGTATCAAAACGTACCCTCTGTATAAATACTGCATCTACTCATCCGTATAGAAAGGATTTTGATTCCAGCTGAGATCCACGACAGTAGGGCTAGGTGATAACCTGGGGTAGGGTAAGATCCCTCCACAACATTATATTTCGGCTCTGAGCACAAAAACTCACATTGTCCACACGTTTGGGTCTGGTTTCCTAATATAGTGTCCACACCCATCCCACCTCTAAAACATAATTTCCGCCAACCTCTGTTTGAGCAAAAATGTCCGCGTTTGGCTCGGGTTTCAAGCGCTCTTTTTATTCCCGCCTGGACATTCCACAAAAAATGCTTGTTCTCGAACCCAGTGCGAACCTAGAGTCCATTTTGCGCACTTTACGCTCTCTGTCGCCTCTGTTTTTGCGCAACATTTCACATCGTGCTCACTTTCGCTTCTGCCGAGAAGCGCTCTCACCATCTCGATCATCAGCACCGTCACAATAGAAAGCGACTGTTAATTAAGTAGGATGGCGAGCGAGCGGCGCGTAGTCGCGGAAGGCTGGGGCCAGACGGGGAGCAAGGGCGGCAGCGTGTTCTGCGCCGACTCGAGTCTGCGCTTTATTTATGAGAACGGCGGCAGCGCGGCGGCGGCGGCGGCGCACCCGTCGGCAGCGGCCATCACGTCCCTCGCGGCGGCGGGCCACCAGCAACACGGCGGCAACGTGATCAAGCCACAGCACCAACACCAGCAGCCGCTCCAGCAGAACTTCTTTATGGACCAGCTCAAGGGCGTGAACGCGTACTACGCTACCGGCGCGGGCTACGGCGCACCGAGCGGGACTGTGTACCCTATGCCGGAGGACAAGAACAACGGCAGCTACAGCGGTAGCGTGTTCCCAGGAAAGCGACCGCGAGAGAGCTCGATGGACGCGACGACGGCGAACCGCGTGGACGGCGTGGATCTGTACGAAGCCGAGATCGCGCGCGCGTGCACAGTGATCACCAAGCAAGTGCCGAGTCTGCCGCACTCGTTCCGCGAGTGCTCGGTGTGTCTGAGCGCGAACGCGTACGCGCAGATCTCGCTTTGTGGACACACGTTCCACAGCAAATGTTTTCTGCGCTGGTTCCGCATGAACCGCTCGTGCCCACTCTGTCGCGGCCACGTGGACAAGGTCCAGCTCGCCCCGGTGGTGTCGGTCCAAGACGAGCTCGAAGCGATCATGGCGGAGATCGACGAGGAGCCGCTCGACGTCGACGCGTCCAAGGGCTTTGGCGACCCACTGATGGAGAACCCGGATCTGATTTCCTTCTTGGAGTCGGATTTTGACACGGACATGGACATGATGGTGCTCGACGACGTGAACCATGCGGACATGGACGGGTGCGGCTTGGAGTTTGATGTGAAGAACCAGGACGACGTGAGCATGGACATGGACATGGACGATGCGCCGGCGCCAAAGCAGAACCGGCATGCTCACCATGCCCACGCCTTTGTGGCGCCAAAGCTGGAGCACAACATGATGAACAATGCTGCTGCGCCGCCGGCTGTGATGCAGAACTCATTCCTTGCTCCTACGAACTCGGCACCGATGCAGTTCGCTCCGTCGTCGACCATGCCGAACTACTGGAACGTGCTGAACCAGGGGCTTTCGTGCATCCCACCAGCGATGCCAAACCCAATGATGAACAACCACCACCACCACCAGACCCACCACCAGAGCCAGCAACGTATGGTGCATATCGCGCCAAAGCCAGACGCTCGCGCACTCCAGAACCAACTCACACAGCCGATCCCATCGACCGTGGATTTCAACAAGAGTGCACCGAGCTTCCAGCAGCAACGCCACACGCACACTGCGTCTCCAGCTGCCGCTTCGTCGACACCTCGCGTCGTGTCGTGCCGCTGCACTGGTGGATGCCGCAATGGACGCTGCGCGTGCGTGAAAGAGGGCGGCATGTGCGGCGCCTCGTGCCGTTGCACGTCGTGCAAGAACCCATTTTTGATGGTGAAGGCCGCGGGCGCCGACATTGACGCGCTGCTCAAGGACAGCTGCTTCATGCACAACGTGTCGAAGACGCGCGACATGGTCGTGCGACTCCAGGAGCCCGTGAACGTGCCGTGCTGCAACAAGGCGATCAAGGTGATTGACTGCGTGCAAGGATACAAGTGCACGTCGTGCCAACGCGGATTCGACTTTTCCTGGTGCATGAACAAGCTGCTCGACAGCGAGAAGACGCCGCGCAACCACTGCGACATCTGCAAGCGCTGCTGCGACCACCGCGACGTGCACTGCAATGACTGCGGCCGCTGCTACTTTGCCGGCGTCGCGACGAGTCTGCCGTGCCCGTGCAAAGAAGCGTCAAACTACAAGAAGCGACGCGAGAATGCGGAGAACGAGAGCAACGCGAGCGGTTCAAGCGCTGGTGGCAATGGTGCGTCGTCCCCCAGCGAGAAGGCGAACGCCGAGGAAGAAGAGGAAGGAGAGGGCGAGTGCTGCATCATGTAAATAAGAAGAGAATGAATAGCCACAGACACCCCCAGCAGCAGCTTGCCACCACCACCACCATCCCTTATGAGAAACAAGATAAACAACCAAACAAAGCAAAGAATTTTGGACTTCATTTCAAAAGTGGACTGTGAGTGGACTCGTTGCAGATTAAGAGAATCTCCAAAATAATTCACCACTTTGATGTTTCAGGAAAGAGTGAATCTTTGGCTGCGGATTTTCTTTCCACCTTGCGAGACTCGGTGTGACGGTTGGTGTGGCGATTGCAAGATCTTGCGAGTGAAATTGCTGGCACGACCTTGGCTCTAACTGGAGAGAGTACAGCCCACCACCTGTACTGCTTCTTGCTTGACAAATTGCAGTTGTCTTGATCGCCAGAATGCAGTGGCTGGCTGTCCAGCACAAAGGCTCTTCCTGCACATTCGGCCTGCCATCTGACGCATTTTGCATTTCCGATCGTCATTTTTCCAAAACTCTGAAAAATGGCTACATTTCGCTTTCCTCGTAAAACGAGTGGGCCACACCACAAGTGTTTGCGACATTTTTCCCTTTTGCCATGATAGAAAACCTCCCACTAAAAGTTAAAACTGCGATCCGACGGGTGGGCCACACCACATTGACCAACTGGGGCTCTTTTTTGTTGTGGTTTTTGTGATTTTCCGCGTGGGTTCTCCCAACAAAACAAAAACGGGATAGAAGCGCTTTGGACGGCGGCGCGCGGGCGGAAGAACGAACGAGTGAGCGAGTGAGCGCCCTTCGTGGCTGTCGAAGTGTCAGGCCCACCACCACGCCTCAGAAAAGAGAGTGCACTTGGTACAGTACACAACACAAGAAGCCCGTCATGCGACTCGCGCGACTGTTCGCAGTGGCGGTGGCGGTGGCGACAGCGGCTCTCCCGCTCGCAGCAACGGCGATGGCGGCGCAAGACGCGACTTCAACCTCCACGACACAGCAGGCGACGGGCGCCACCAGCGGCAGCAATGGCGGTGGCAGTAATGGCGGTAGTGGCGTCGTTGCGCACTGCGCGGACTTCATGAACTACTGCGTACAGAACGCGACGACGGCGTCCTGCGTGTTCACAGAGTCGGTCGTCTTCCAGTGCGGGCTGAAGAAGGAAGAGGAGAAGACAACGGTGCAAGCTGCGACCGCGGATATTAACGGCGCGACGACCACCATTGTCGCCACCACTATCAGCAGCAGCAGTGGTAGTGGCAGCAGCAGCAGCGGCAGTGGCGGGAACGACACGATCACATTCAATAACGAAGATGGTTCCAGCGCCGATGACGCAGCCGCAGCAGCGCTCGACGACGCGCTGAGCTGCCGATGGAACCTGGCGGGCGACTTGGTACTTGCTTCAGGCGTGATCGTGCGCGTCGACGGTGACGACTGCCTGCTGGAGCTCAGCGTCGGGAAGATGCTGCTGTTGCAGAAGCAAGCGCAGCTGCGCGCGACGTCCATCAGTGTCGACGCGTCGTTTGTGCGGATCGAGTCGGACGCGCGCGTGACCGCGTCGTACAGCGGCGTGTATCGAAATCAGCGCGGATTGTTCACTGGCAACGAGAAGTACGGAGCCAGCAATGCGGGCAGTGGCGGACAGCGCGTGGTTGCAGACGGCGATGACGAAGCGGCGCTGGCTTCGACTCTCGGCTTCTTTGATGTGCGACCGAAGACAGTGGATCGTGTGATCGCAGGCACCAAGAAGGAGCTTTCACAACTACTCGACGACGCGAGCGTGTCCTGGAACCTCGCAAACCTCTGGACACAGGCTCGGGAAATGTCGCTGTCAGCGGGAACCAGTAGTTTGGAGTCGAGCGTCCAAGCTGCGCGTCTACTGCTTGGAAGCGCGAGTACTGACAACGCTTCGAGTCCACAACAGATCGTCAGTGGTGGTGGTCGCATCCGCATCTATGCTTCGAAAGATCTGGTTTTGATGACTGGTGCGAAGATCACAGCGAATGGACTCGACGCAATCGACGGCGTTTCCGGCGGCTCGGGTGGGAGCGTGCTCTTGAAAGCCTCGGCGCTCTCGGTCGTAGGTCAAATCCAAGCGAAGGGCGGTGACGCGTTCTGTCGAGATACCGTGTCTAAGAACGGAGTCGTCGAGTGTTTCCCTGCCGGTGGCGGTGGTCGCATCCACATCTCGTACCTTTCAAGCCAGCTCGATGACAGTACGGTGGATGCCACCGGCGGTATCCTGTCTGCTGGAAAAGGTCGCGGCGCGGCTGAGAAGAAACTGTCGAGTGCACAGATCCGAGCGCTCGCTGCTGCTGCGGGCACGTACCACTGCGTGATTCGACATGCCGATGGGACGCAAGAGACCAAGTTGATGATCAGCAACCAGTTTGATGCGGATGACGATACTGCAATCGCCGCCTCTGCGCTCGGAGGTGCAGTCACCAGCGTCGTGGTGCTGGGCGAAAGCAAACTGGAGCAAGTGGACGCGTTTGTGATTACGGATGGAGCAGTCGTTGCATCGCATTGCCTGCGCTTCAGCAAGGGCGACTTGGACGTGGCGAACAGCTCCATCCTGCTGCAGTCGCTGAGCACCGACACTGAAAGCGTCGAGGTTCTCGCAAGAGACGTACTGGTCTCAGGCAAATCCAGTATCATTTTCCCAAGTGCGACGCTTGACATGGCGGCGCGGTCTGTTGCGATGGATGCAACTGCTTCGCTTCGCTTTGGAACCAGTGTTCACATTGTGACCCGAGACAATTTGCATCTTGATGCTAATGTGACGAGCAACATTCTCCAAGGAGGATCGGCGGATACCACGAAGAACACCAAGTTTCTGGCTTTGGAAAGCGGCGGAGAGACCATTCTTGGTGGCTCGATCTCTGTTGGTGGATTCGGCATTGCGTCCAGCAACTCCATCAACGTGACCGGGACAATGGAAGCCACGAACATCGCGTCTGCCAAGTCCACTTTCCTCCCGTGTAACGAGCAGCACCGAGACTTCAACGTATACGATCCGACTGAGGCGACGATCGCAAACTTCACGATGGTGCTGATGGCGCGGCAGTCGATCTCGATTGGACAAACCGATCACCCAGCAGTGATCCTCGCTGGAGCTGTTCTGGTTTGTGCGAGGGAGACGATCGAGCTGACGAAGGACTCGATGGTGAGTGCGAACGGACTGGGTGAATTGGCGAATCAGGGCTCTGGCAGTGGTGAATGCGTTGGTTCTGTTGGCGGCGGTGGTGGATACGGCGGCCGCGGCGCCGACTCGAGCGCAGTGAACGAAGTTGGTGACTACGCGTCTGGGGGCTTGCCCTACGGAACACGCTCTGGAGTGGGGATGCTCGGATCTGGCGGTGGTTGCGTTGACGGAGGATCGGGCGGTGGAGTTGTCATGCTTGGAGCACGAGGTCTGGTTCTCAATGGCGAAATCCATTGCAACGGAAACAACGGTGTGAGCGGCGCGGGAGGCGGATCCGGAGGTTTCCTGGGGCTGATGGTGTCTGATTTTCTGCGCGGTCACGGTCGCATCAGTGCTGTTGGTGGAAACTCTGCGTGTGCTGGGGCTATCATCACTATGGTCAGCGACGTGAAAGGCACTGCTCCTGCTGCGAAGTTGAATGAATCAAGCACTGCTGCGAAAAAAGACGCTACGTCTGCTCCCTTGACCACATCCCATGTTGTACCACGGCTGTGCGGCGGCGGAGGTGGAGGAGGTCGATTACAGCTCACGGGTTGCGGACAAAGCGATTATGACAAGTGTACAAGCGGATTCGACGGGAACTACACTGTCGCCGGCGGTATTTCGACCCTCCAACTTTCTGGGGACGGCGGCGTTTCCGTTGGAGAAGACACGTCGGCAGTCGTCGCGTCAGCTGCGAGTGGAACGTTCTTTGGGTTCCCGTGTGCTCCAGGCTCCGGCGGACTTTTCTGCCGGCTTTGTAAGCCTGGGAGCTACAAATCTGAAAGCAACAGCGAAGAATGCCTGCCGTGCGCGAATGCGCCATCCAACTCGCACTATTCAGGCTACGGCTCGATCAGCGCAGACTGTGACTGGACGTGCGACCCGGGTTACTCTGGCGAGCACTGCGTGTCTCCTCTCGAGCAGCTGCTTGACGCATGCGGAGGCGAGATTGGTTTCGTGCTGGTGCTGCTGGGAATCGCGATCTTCTCCATTCTTCTAGGGTACGCGTGTCGTAACCGCAAAGAGCCGCGTATGTACCACCCAGGAACCAAGGGCGAGCGCCAGCACTTGCTTTCGTCTGCGGTGGCGAACTCGCAGAAAAGCCGATTTTCGTTCCTGTTCCGCTGCTTCTACTGGCCGCGCGTCAAGTATGAGAAGCTCATGACGGAGGATCTGCAGGAGCACATGGCTCGCATCTACTTTTCTGGCTTGAACGAGCGCGATAGCCCGCTGAAGCTGCGTCTGACCGTTCCAGAACCGCTGAAACCGGTGCTAGACGATGTTGAGTTCAGTCTGCTCGCTCAGCGGATCAATGCGCCGCTTCAATGGAAAACAGGGATTGCGTCCAGCTGGGGGGAGATCGTATACAAGTTCGTCGCGTTGGTCTGCTATCCATTCGCGTCCGAAGTGCTGGCGTATCGCCGCCACTTGCGCATCAATGCGTTGAAGCGCATCATCGGCAAGTACAACCACGCGTGCATGAAAGGTGCTCGCGCGAAGGCGCTGCAGGATGCTGTCAAGGTCGGGTACTCCCCCGACTACTCGCTCGTGTACCTCGAGTTCTTAAACAAGGAGAGCCCTTCGTCCGTGTGCGTCCCGACCACAAAAATCGGCCGTCCATCATTACCGCTCGTGCTGCTCTTTGCTGGTTGTGGGACGTACTACTCGCCATTCTACTTGGATCCGAGCGACTTGCTCGTGCGGTCGGTGCCACAGTGTACGGAGCTCACGGCGTTCATCGACGAACCGTGGATCATGTTTGTGGCCGAGCTGAACGCGCTGCTCCGTGTGGTCTCGCGAGACGAAGCGTGCCTCGTGGAGACGCTGATCCCCGTCGCCAAGTTCCTCGAGCGCAAGATGGCGGTGTCTGCTGGTGGGAACGGCATCCTGGGCGGCTTGCGGATTTACCTTGGACGGTTCTACGTCCAGGACGACGCCGAGTACGGCGAAGAGTTCAAGCTCGGCATTCTCCTCACGAACGGTAACGAGACTAAAGACAACAGTCGACAACCTGGTGGAATCCAGGGCGGCATCGCTGGTCGCTATGGAAAGGGAATGACCAAAGATTCAGGATACGGATATAACTCGAACTCGTACTCGCGTGGCTTGGACTCGCTGGAGCCCTACGGAAGAGACAAAACCAGCAGCTTTGGGACTGCCGACGCGCTGTATTTCAACGACAACAATGCGTCTGGCTGGCCGCCTACTGGTGGTCGAGGAGGAAGTGGACGACGCGGCAGTGGTGGCCCACCTGGTGGCGCGGGCGGAAACAAAGGCGGCGGTGCAGTCAGTAGCATTCGTGAGGAGGCGCTGCGCATCCGCTCGTCGACCGCAGGTTCTGTTGACGCTGGTCCTGGCGGAGGCGGCAACCCTCGTCGCGGCGGTGACGAGCTGCATCTGAAAGTGGGTCCACAGCGCAGTCTCGCGAGACGCCGTCGCACTTTCTACGAAGGCTGGCTTGGTCCAGTGGACGCGTCGATGCCTGTGCCTGGAGTGCTGATCAGTGCGGACGAGCTCGAGGACCGCTTGATCGACCGCCCTCGCCGCCAGCGGATCGAGTCCTTCTTCCGACTACATGTGCTGCCGAAGAACGTGCGCCGCAGCAGCTGGCTCAACCACGCGTGGATGCTCAACACAGCGCTGCTGTCGCTGCTCATGCTGGACCTGGCGATCACATTCGCGATGGTCGTGAACCTCAAGTGCGTGACAGACGGCGAGGTGGATCACGATTGCAGCGCGTCCGTGATGATCCCCGTGCTGTTCATCCCGCCACTGACGCTGATCATGTCGCCGATCATGGGCATCGTCACACTCGCACTCAACTCGTCCACGTTCTCGCGACGGTACTCGGTCTGGAACTCGCTCTCGATGATCAACGTCGCGATCGCGCTGTGCGCCTGCTACATCCAGTCGAGTCGTCTCGTGGCGCCATGGTTCGCTGGTCCGCTGCCGCTGCTTCCCGTCATCGCGCTCGTGATCAAGGCCGCGCAGTCGTTCGTGATCGAGCGCTACGTCGCGTACCAGGAGACGTACAAGCGCCGCCGCGGCTGGCGAGGACTCATGAAGCGCCGGCTGTCGGACACGAGCATCCCCGCCGAGTCGCCCTAGATGTAAGTGCCGCAAGCTTTGCCATTCCTGCGAAAAAATGAATGATGAATTGAATGTTGAGAACAACAAGGAGAGAGAAACAGAGAAGAAAGAACCAAGTCGATGTCAAAGAGGTGCTGGGAAATAGATACAACACAATACACATATTCATTCACGTGTCCATCGAAGTTCTGGTGCAAGTCGTGGCTTCCGAGACATGGCGCTGCCGACTTCTCCCCAGTGACTTGAGAAGAAGGCACTCCAGTTGACTGATAGAATGTATTCAGGTATGGCGTTGCCTCTTGAGCTCTTTGCCTATTCCATCCAATCCTGATGTGTTGAAATTGGTTTTGAAGTTTTTTTTGCAAATCGATTGTCAGGTTGTATTCGTAAGGTACACATTTATGCATGAAAATGGTTTTGTGTGGTGGTTGGTGGGGGGTGGCTTCTATAGGATCCGACTCTTACTCGGCGGAGGTGAGCGCCTTCAAGCCGTTGAGGATGGACTCGACGTCGTCGAACTCGGCGCAGAGCTCCTCGATCTCCGCGGGCGTGAAGTGCTTGTCCGTGTGTTCAAACGTGCTGGCCAGACGCTCGCTCTGCTCGCTCGTGAGCTTCGTCAGGCAGTAGTACTCGATCATCTGCTGGATGTGGCTCGCCCCCATGTAGCTCAGCAGCAGCTTCTTGTTCACGCGACCGGGGCGAACAAGCGCCGGGTCGAGCTTCTCCGGGTGGTTCGTCGTCATGATCACGATGCGTCCGGGGCAGTCGATCACGCCGTCGAGCACGTTCAGCAGACCCGAGAGGTTCAGATGGTCGTTGCGCGCCGCGTGCTTCTTCTCGTCTTCGACGACCGCCTTGACCATCGCAGACATGAGCTTGTCCTTGTCGCCGGCCTCAATCTCTTCGTTGGTCTGCGTGGCGCCCGATGATGCATCCGTCTGCTTCTCCTTCACGGCGTCTTCGAGGTCGTCTGTCGGCTGTCGCGCATTCACGATCGACGACGCGCAGTCGATGTCCTCCATCACGAACACCACGTCCTCGAACCCCATCTGCACTGGAGTGTCGAGTCCCTGGACCGCGAACTTCATGTCGAAGAGCGCGTCGAGTAGCTCCTGGTTCGTCTTGATCTTGCCCAGCGAGATCGTCACGATGTGGCGCTTCGTGTACTGCGCGACAGCCTTGATGAGACTCGTCTTGCCCGTGCCCGGAGGGCCGTGCAGCAGGAGACCGAGCTTGTACGGGAAGCCCTTGATGGCGAACTTGCCGGCCTTGTTGGTGAAGTTGTCGAGCAGCTGGAGCACTGTCTCCTTCTCTTCGAAGAAGAGGTTGTCAAAGGTCTTGTCCTCGCCAAGAGCGTAGCGCTTGTACGCGACAGTGGACGCCTCTGACTCGGAGCCGCCCTTGGTGCCCGACTGGATGTAGAAGTAGCGCGCCTTGTCCTCAATGTGCTTCTTGCGCTCGATCTCGCGGTAGTTCTCGTACGCCTTCTCGATCAGCGCGTCGATGCGGTCCGAGGCGTCCGGGAGCGTGGACTGGAACTTGAACTTGACCTTGGTCTCCTTGACGGTGATCTTGCTGTCGCCGCTGGCTTCGGGGGTCTCGATCGCGTGCATGAACTGCACACCTTCTTCAACGTCGATCCATTCGTTCAAGGTCGGCAGCGCCTCGACCGCGAGCTTGCTGACCTCGCCGTAGTAGAAGTCGTCGTCCTCTTCACTTTCCGGGTCGGTCAACGTGGAGCTCGTGACCGAGCGCAAGTCGTCGTCGTCATTGAGATCCGAGTCGTTGTTCTTCTTCTTCTTGGGCTTCTCGAGCAGCTCGTACTGCGCGTTCTTGTCCTTGAGCGTGAGGATGTCCGCGAGGTAGATGGAGATCGCCTTCTGCAGCAGGTGGTTCTTCTGCTCGTAGTCCCAGATCTTGCCGTACTGGTTGAAGCGCTGCGTGATCTCGATCGTGCGCGTCACGAGGTTGTCGTCCTTGACCTGGAAGAAGTAGTTGTAGAGCGTCGTGAGCAGCGACTCCTGTGTGCCCTGGATGTACGCCATGAAGCGCTGGATCAGCATCGGCACCATCATGCACATCATCGTGTCGATCACGATGTTGTTGGTGCGGAACGTGTTGATCAGCCCGAATTCGACGGCCGTGGAGCTCATGGGGCTGCTCGATGATCGTGCCTTGCTTGGGTTGGAAGTTTTGGAGGTGCGTTGTGCACTCGGAGGCAAATTTGAAAGTGAGTGTCCAAAACTGGGGATCTCTTGTGTGAAGCTGAGCTGGACACCGCTGGCGAGTGGGTTTGACCCAGAGGCAACAGTCCTTCCGTGAATCAGAAGTCGAGAAGCTCTTGTTTCCCTTTGCTCACCTCACTCGTCAAGTGCCACTCTTTCCGTTGTTACTGGTTCAGAAGACAGCTCCATTTGATTTCAAGAGCCACTCAATTGCATGAACCCATCGAGAAATTTTTAGTGAGTGATGGTCATATGCACCAAGAGTGATGGTGTACCTACGTGACCATCACTCACTCAGTGGATCTGAAGTCATCTGGGGAGCTCTGATTGGCTGGCAATGATTCGCAGAATCAAAGAGTGACGAGTGGAAGAGAGCTCTGAGAAAATCAATCGCTTTTTCAACCCATCAGCTCAACTTCGACAGCAGCAGCAGCAGCACCAGTGCAACACAACACTAGCCAGCGCAACTCAGTTCGATGGCTGCTGGATCCCATGATTTCACTTCGTCGTGTGTTCCAGAACGGCCGCAGCAAACGGCAACAAGTGACCAGTAGGTACAGTACTGTAAAGGGCTGCCGCCTCTCAGCTCAAAAGCACGACGACTGGACACTTGGTGAACCAGTCGTCATTTCCGATTTTATCACCAAGTGCACCAACCAACCACCACCCCAACTTCTCCACAGCACTCTACAACACAAAGGCACCAATGGATGCCGTAACTTTGAACACGACGAGCGTCGACAGCGGCGCGCTCAACAACGCAACCATCTCGCCCGACGGCTCGGTTGATGCGCTCCTCTCGAGCATGACCACTGGCATCGCGGTCGTCGACGCGCTGGTGTGCATGGTGCTCTCGCTGCTCGTGCAGCGATTCCTCGCCGCGGTGCAGGGAGCCGAGGAGGCGTCGTTCTTCTCCAAGATCTACGACTGGTTCTTCCCGCCGCAGGACAAGCACCTCGTGAGTCGCGTGATCGAGATCACGCAGCGCTTCAACGCGTACGGCAACAAGATCTGGGACTACGAGCAGAAGAACCACTTGCTACAGAAGGCGATCACGCTCTACTTGACCGACATCATCGATCTGCGCAACAAGGACGCCAGCTACGACCTGCTCGCCAAGCCAAAGACGAAGAAGCTCGGCCAGGTGGTCGCCGCGAAGCAGCTCGACGACGACAGCTGCGACGGCGACACCAGCGTGTCCTCGTACGGTTCGAGCGAGAATGACGAAGACGACGCCTACTACGGCGAGGTGGACGGTCTCAACGTCGAGGTCATGCCGCCACACAACACGTGGATCTACCTGGGCAACGGCATTCGATTCATGCACGAGCAGGAGGCCGCGCCTGCGACGGACTCCAAGACCCCCACTGAAGCGAAAGTCCGATTCATCTTCACCTCGACCGCGGCGGATGGCTCGGAGCGCATCGACGCGTTGATCCAAACCGCGTACAAGAAGTACCAGGATGAGGAGCGCAAGAAGTACGCGCAGGACACGGCGCGCTACTTCTACATCCAGTCGGACACGAAGACCTCGAGTGACTCGGAAGCGTCTGCTGTCGCGTACAAGCGCTACGCTCTTGGCGAGGACAAGACCTTTGACAACCTCTTCTTCGAAGAGAAGGAGACAGTGCTCCAGCTGCTCGACAACTTCACCAACAAGGTCGGCAAGTTCGCCATCAAGGGCTTCCCGTACAAGCTCGGTCTCCTGCTGCACGGCCCTCCGGGCACGGGCAAGACGAGTCTCATCAAGGCTGTCGCGCAGCACACGAAGCGCCACATCGTGACGATCTCGCTGGGCAAGATCAAGACGAACCAGGAGCTACTCGACGCGCTCTTCGACATGAAATTTGCCGTGCAAGGAATGGACACCCCCATTGAGATGAACTTTGAGGATGTGGTGTTCGTGATGGAGGACATCGACTGCGCGTCGTCGATCGTGAACTCGCGCGCCGGTAGCGAGAAGGACGTCGGCAGCGAGAAGAACAAGCGCATGCTCGCGAGCCAGAAGAAGGCGGCGGAGAAAGACGACCTGGACGACATGATGATGTCCGAGGTCATTGGTCCGATGATGAAGCCCAAGTCGAAAAGCGACAAGCTCAACCTCTCGGGCTTGTTGAACGTGCTTGACGGCGTGATCGACTGCCCCGGACGCATCGTGATCATGACGACGAACCACCCAGAGAAGCTCGACCCGGCGCTTGTTCGCCCCGGTCGCGTGAACAAGAAGCTGCTGCTGAGCCACATGGGCGCCAAGCAGATCCAGCAGATGATCGAGTACTACTGCCTGACGACGCTCAGTGAGGAGGAGCTGGCCAAGCTGGACGCGGTCATGGCCACGGCGTCGAAGAAGTTCACCCCCGCGGAGGTCGAGGAAGCCTGCGCTGAGTTTGACGACGTGGCCTCGATCCTCAACGGCCTCGCGGCGGCGTCGCACTGATGAAGGAAACCTCTTTAGACAACAACTGTAACAGTAGGATATATACCCCAAAGCAACAAAACAATGCGTAAACGCGAATACATGTACTACCTTGAAAATGCAAGTCATTATGAGTCCAGTTGATTTACTGGAATGCGAGTGAAGGTAGGGTGGTGGCGTCGTCGGCAGCAGATACAGTCCCGAATGACAACCTCCGAGTGCGAAAACTCTCTGCTGGGGATTCTTTTCTGTCCACAACTATCAATTTCACACAATTTCAGACAAGAATTTTGCAAGTTTTCCTTGCCGTCTGTCTTCATGAAGACGAATTACACGACGTTTGAGCTCATACTGGGCTTGCGACAGCTATCTATGAGTTCGTTCTCGATCCGCTGACACGCCGCATGCACGTTCTCTTGATAAGACGCGATGAGCGCATCCGCGAATGCGCTGGGGTCTTGTCGCTGACGTTGGCTCTGCTTTTCCACTCGATGAGAAGTGAAGGTTGCCGACACCAAAGGGGGATTGATCCGGGCAAACGACTGGATGAGCGCTGCTGTCAATCCGTCATCTGCGTTGGAGCGCGACACTTTGGTCCAGTCTGTGTGTATCCACTGGAGCAGAACGACGTCGCTTTGAGGGTCTTCCTTGGATTCAGCATAGCACTCCCACACCAGACGTACGTGGTCGTGCTGGATGGCGCGCTTGTAAACAGAGTAGACGGTCGTGCAGCAAGTCTCACACGACGTCTTCTTTAAGACCATGATCCGCACGGTAGCCAGCATATCCTCTGTCTGTTCGATGACCTGGGTCTAGTTCACAAGCCCACGATTGAATAGCTTGATAGCCTAAAGCTGTCGATTGTGTTTAAATCCACACATATACAGCACGTAAACTCACATGTTGAGTAAGTCTGGCTTCCCTAGTCGCCATGTGTTTCCAGGTCGCGTCTGCAGTCGCCACAAAGTCGAATGGCACGACACTCGACTCGACAAAGTTGAAGTGCATCCGCTGTGCCTCGCTCAAGCGTTTGTTCGAGGAGACTGCAGAGTTCAGGTTGTGCGCCGCGAAGACTTGATCGAAAATTGAGACGCGGGTGTCCGAGCTGTGGAGGAGTTCATCATCGCTGTTGGCGTCACGTTAATGGGAAAGTGCTGCGTGTTCTTCTGTGCTTTGTCCGCAGACTGCTGTGCAAACACACCACACACGAGTTTTACGATCTTAGTGCGCAAAAGCGATCCAACGCACAGAACAACCCCGACAAAAGCGTAAAATGCGTCGTACCAACTGCTGGTGAATCCTCCGCTCGAGCGCTTTGGTGAATCTGACTTGAGCCGCCACCATCTTCTTGAGCTCCGCGTTCTCAGTCTCCGCTCGAGCACGCTCTTTCTGCTGGCTCTTGGTCAACGACCCCCATATCGAGGCAGCAGCTAGTGATGAACGGGGGGCAGTTGATCTTTTCTTGCCGCTAATCGTTTCTCGAAGACTGTCGAGCGTCAGCTGCAGCTGACTCGCTTTCAACCGCAAGAGTGCCAATCGCGCCTTCTCTCGCTGAGATCTGCTCATTCTCTGTGCGGGTTTTTGTCTATTTTTCGTCTCGGAACCGAGCGTACGCTCTCCTGCGATCGCTGCTTGAAAGTTCTGTGGTTCCTCCGTGCTCCTCTCGCTTTTATCAGTGTTTTCACCACCACCACCACCTACGCCATTTGACCAAAGCTGCACTTTGTCTCTCCAATGGAGAGACGACGGGGTCGATGGCCAAAAAGGGAGTGAATCCGGCTGCTGCGTTGAGGAGAGCACATCGCAGTCGCAGTTATCGATCAGCATGGCAAGCTCGTCGAGGAGCAGCATATCGAGCACAGCGTTGTCCATATTCGCTCGTGCCGAGTGCTGCGCCGTCGCCCGTCCGTGATGAAAACGCAAATGCCGCTCATTGACAAGAATCAGTTGCCAATTCGTACTTTTTCATGCTGACAAAGTAATCATTGCTTGGCATAATCATGTCTTATAAGCCAATGATATGGTCCCAAACATTTCAGTTTTCAGCCAATGACATGGGCTGAAAACAACTGTCCTCAGAATATGAGAATAGTGACCTGAGACTCAGAACATTAAGATCTGACTCAGAAATTACATTTGTGGTCCAAAACCACTGTTTCTCCAATTTTAGTGTGAACCACACTATCGACGGGCCTCAACCCAGAACCATGCAAGCTCGCATTTTCGAATCGATCGAGAAGCAAAGCAATCGTCACATTCACTCACATTCACAGGCAAGAAGCAAGCACAAGGCCATGTCGTACTTGCTGCCGCACCTGGAGACCGGCTGGGCCGTGGACCAGGCGATCCTGAACGAGGGCGACCGCGTGGTGGTCATGCGCTTCGGCCACGACCACGACCCCACGTGCATGCAGATGGACGAGGTGCTCTGCGGCATCGCGGAGGACGTGAAGAACTTCGCGGTCATCTACGTTGTGGACATCACGCAGGTGCCGGACTTCAACACGATGTACGAGCTCTACGACCCGTGCACCGTCATGTTCTTCTTCCGCAACAAGCACATCATGATCGACCTGGGCACGGGCAACAACAACAAGATCAACTGGGCGTTCAACAACAAGCACGAGATGATCGACATCATCGAGACCGTCTACCGCGGCGCGCGCAAAGGTCGCGGGCTCGTGATTTCGCCAAAGGACTACTCGACCAAGTACAGATACTAGAGGCAGACGCAGTCGACCAGTGGCGACGTTGGGAGTCGTGCACTGTTTGCCTCTGGAGTCGATACCGCACAGCGTAAGTGACCTCTTGCTTTGGTTTTTTTTCTTCACCATTTAGTAAAAGACAACTTGCTGTTCGAGCTCGTTTAATTATCGATCTGTGGCTGTCATTCCTTCTCTTTGCCATACTACAGAAGCGAGTGAAGCGGGACGCTTGAACACGCTATCCTGTGTTGAATTGCAGAGCGTGATGGGATGTCTTCCGTTCACGTTGAATGCGATGCGACTCACAAACGAGGGCGTCGCCGCTGCCGAGAAAAGAAAACTGAGCTTGGCTTTGAACAAGAAGCGCCTATTGATCAGCTCTCATATTAAGCATACTCGCCTCTCAGCCACTCGACAAGAACCACAGTATAGTATGACAGGGCTGCCGTTGCTGTTTTTCAAGATGATACAATTTCGTCATTAGCAAAATATAGAATCACACAACGACATCGTCGCTTTCCCAGTCTCTTCCTACTCACTACTAGCTCTCCCATTTTCTGATAGGAAAACGTCCGCCGACAACATCCTTCCTCACTTGGTGGTCTTCAGCTGGCGCTTGGACAGAATGTCGAAAAAGTACTCGGACTCGAGCATACCGTCCTCCGCCAGGTCTGTGCAGTGCACTGCGTTGCGCACGCGGTCGTGACCGTAGCGCGCTCGGATCGTCTGTGGTCGAAGCTCCTTCGCCATCTCGACGTCCCACGGACCGGCGTGTTCGCGGAACTTGGCGACCACGCTCTCAGCATTGTGGCCCGCGAGCTCCATCGCGATGCACGGTCCGGTCGTGAAGTGGTCGACTGTCTCGTTGAAATGCGGCACGACACCCTCGTACACTTCAAGAAACTCCGCGGCGGTCGTGCGGTCGAGCGTGAAGAGCTCCATCGCCGTGACCGACACGCCTGGTCCTTGTTGAATCGCTTCAACCACTTCACCCGCGAGCCCTTCTTTCAGGATATGCGGCAGCACAACGCAGCACGTGCAGTTCTGGTACGTCGCAGTGACGCCCTGAGGCGACTCGAAGAAGAACTCACGGTAGCGCTGCGCCTCGAGCACCGACGGCGAGCTTTCAATCTCGTTGCCCTTGGCGCCAAAGCGCGAGCACAAGATCACCGCCACTTGCTTGAGTTTCTCAATGCAGCCTTCGGAGATGACCTCAATCGCAACGATTGGTCGCGACGACAGTTGGTCCACGAGCGACGCAAACTCGGTGGTCGCGCGATGGAACTCGAGGAATTTCTCGGCTTGCGCTCTCGCGACCACCATCATCTTGAGCGCAGCGACGCTGAACTGCTGGTGCTGCAGGAACGTGAGGATCGAGCCAATGTGGGTCACCATGTCCCTCTTGACGAGCAGCACGGCTTTCTGCTGCTGCTTGCCGAGCTTCTCGGTCGTGAACGGGTCCAGGTACTCCTGGAGCTCAAAGTGGCGGCCGTAGAGCAGCACTTTCGCACCGAGAAAGAAGTCTTTCGCCGAGAGCACGGTCGGGCACTCACTCTTCTTGAGGAACAGCTTGTTCGTCTTGGTGTCAAAGATCTCGACGTTGTGCGAGTCCACAAAGTACCGGATGTTGTAGTGTCGGTTCAGCCTGCGAGTCACACGTTAGATAACCATTATTAAGCAACCATACACGCCATCACCACACACGAGAAGCGGTCAATTGTGGGTTCGCTCTTACTGTGCGTGGGTATCAAACCACATGGCCTTGAACGAGTAGATCGTGTCGCGAATCGCCTGCATGACGTCTCTTTGTGCGGCTGCAAGCAACAGCAACCAGAAGAACAAAAGGACAGTTAAGTGCACTGTAAGATAACCTACAACAGCAGCACACAAGTATGCACATGTGCACACAGCAGCAGCATTACGCTGCGCCTGTTATTAGGCAGCCTACGGCTTTGTCTCGCACCTTGGCGCTCGCTCCTCTTGTTGCTTTTTCTTCCTATATGCTATATGCTGCACTGTTGATACCAAAATGCAGCCGAAAGACAAAAAGGTCTCTTCAAGTGTAACCCCGTTGAAGTGTATCCCCCATAACCTTCAAAATGCGCGTCCCTTTGCAACCAAATCAGAGAGACCACTAAACGGAGCAGAATGGGTCTGGGGTACGCACGCACGGTACTTTTTGAAAGCGGTGAGCCTCTTGCATCCATAACCCCACACCAGAAGAAGGTGATCCATCCTCTCATCTTTCAAATAAAACACAAGATTACTCATATTTCGATGTTTGTATACTTTAACCAGGCTATATATCTATTCTTTGCGATATGCTAATACCTATTTGATAGTATGGAAGAAAGCGCTTTGCAAAAACAGCTGGGCTGTTGCGAATGCACGCTCTCTCTTGCCTTCTGCCACAATCCCATCGTCGTTTCCGCATCTCAAAGGAAAAAGCCCAAAGGGAAAGAAGACAAGCAGACGCCGCGACGAAGAAGACTCAGCCGCCGATCTGCCTGCCGCTTCACGAGCTCTCAAGCGCCACACGCAGATCAACCGTCCCCCCAGCAGTGTGCGCGCTCACACGCTCATTCCCGCCTATTCCCCTGTGAAGAAATCAGCGCCATCGCTTGTTTCCCCCCCGTGCCTCACGCCCAGTATCCGTTCGCATCTCGTTCTGTGCGTGGATATAGCTTGTAGTGCACGCACGCAGTACGCTCGTTGTGCATTTGCTTCTTTTGTTTTACGTACTCGAAGAGAGAGAGATACTGAAGCGATATGTCGGCGCGTGATTTGGTCGGCCGGCCGCTCGTGCCGTTTTTCGACACGGACGACAACGTGAACGACGCGCTCGCGACCGACGCGAGTCTGAGCTTTGAGAGCATGGACGTCGACGCGCGCGTGTGGAACAAGGAGCTCGGCTATTTCGAATACCCGAGTGACCAGACAGCGAGCAGCAGCGACGGCTCAGCGGCGTCAAACCAGCGCTCCACGTCGGCTTCGCGACGCGGCAAGGGAGCCTCGGTGCCGATTGCGATCCAGTCCAAGAAGACCACGCATGCCGCACAGCAGCAGCAGATGCACAGTACACAGATTGACGGCAACGGCAGCTACGGAAGCGCCAGCAGAATGCTGCTCACGCCCGCGATGATGCTCTCAAGCAGCCTGCCTGATGCGACGTCACTCGCGAACGAGCGAGACCCGATGCTTCAACAGCAACAGCAACATTCAGGTAGGCGATCCTCACAAAAACTCATTATGGCTGGTCTTGTTTGTATTTGTGAATTGAACAATGCGCGAATTCTCGATACTGTCCGCAACAGACACGAGTGCGAACACGCGAAGTGTATCGGCAAAGCGAGCATCAAAGCAAGAGAAGGGTCGATCAAACACGCCTGCCCGACGGCGAAACAACAGCAAACCCGCGGACGACAGCGGAAACTCCGCAGGAAACGATCAAGCTGCGAATGGTAAAGAAGGCAAGACGTCCGGACGAAGAGGACGCAACAAGAATAAAGAGAACGGGGGCGGACAGCAGCAAAAGTCCAAGGAAGAGCTCTCCACGTCTTCAGGCAAGTGGGCCTGGTCTGCGTTCCAGTCCTCGCCGGATCCGAAGCATTTGCCACTGCCTCCGTTCCTCGCCCCACCCGCATTTAATGGCGCCGCGAGTGCTCCGCAACCACCGCCACTACCTCATGACAATAGCGGCCCTCCGCTTGGGAAGCTCGACTTTTCGTCTCCAGGACACCATGAGCGACCACCCGCACCCACGACACCCCCGGACGCCCCACAACAGGAGGCGATGTCGATTGAGCTATCGATGACGCAAGACTTGCGTCGCATGCTGAACATCGGCGGTGGTTAATTGGGAAGAAGGGAACGAGAAAATCCGTGATCTGGTTGCAGCTTTTCGACTGCCGAAAACGATGGAGAACAAGTGAGAGTATGAACAAGTGAGAGAGAACGAGGCGGACTTTGCCTCAGTGAAAGGAGAGATGAGGAGAAGGGAAACGAGAGAGAAAATGAGAGAAAAAAAGAGAGAGAAAACGAGAGAGTGAGTGGGTGAGAGGGAACGAAGAAGAGCGGAGAGAGAGAAAACGAAGGAGAGAAAGACGAAGAGGAGGCGAGAACGAGTGAATAGAGAGAAGGCGTGGAGAAAAGAGAGAGAAGCTGACAAGAGAGAGATGTGAAAAGTGTGGAAAAAAGTGTGGTGGGCACTGCGAAGACAGCGAGCGAGAGAAGAGGTGCGCGATATCGGTCTCCGTTTGCTCCGTTTGCTCAGTTTGGACAAAGCGTTGGTTGGTTTTCTTACAGGAATGAATGAATGAATGAATCAACAAGCAGAGACGCGTTTGGAAACAAGAGCTGCTGAGCAGTGTGATGTGTGATTCTTGTGATGTCACTCTCATTCGCTCTGACCACGTTGAAGTTGCTCGTCAACTCAGGTTAACAGCAGTAACACTCCTCCAGTCTCACATGATCATCTCCTCTCACGACTGACTTCCCGTTTACACCGCCAGCACTGTGTATGGCTATCAACAGCGGGCAGTAGCACCGGCCAGAAAATTCTTATCTCGGAGCCGAGTGTAGTGTGCATTGACCATTGTCCATATGCAGCTTCCATGCGATCTTGGTCGTCATCCCCATCTGAACCCTGTCATCCCTAGATCCAGGGTTCAGATGGGGATGACGTTGTCTGGTTGTCATCAGAACCAGACAATTTCCGTCTGTTTCGTACTTATCACGACACAAGACTGTACTCGCTATCTGACTCCTCCCCCAATCATCACATTCGCACCAAAACGGCGTCGCATAATCATTTTCGAGTGAGAAGAGCCCCACAGGACAGCAGTTCAAATGGAGGAGCGCAGAGGACGGCGCCGACAGCGCAGTGAGGACGCTTCTTCCTACACGACGACAATCAACGCGCCCGTGGTGTCGGCCGCTGAGGCTGCGGCGACGCTCGAGTTCCTCGACGAGCTCGGCGAGTTCTTGGAGCTCGAGCACCATCCGGCTGTTGCCTCTGGTCATGTCGCTGCCGCTACGTTTGAGCCGATCCCGTTTGATGCGGCATCGAGCAGCTCCCATTCATCACCGCTGTCAACCGCGTATGAGCCAATAGAGCAGCTGGTGGGCATTGCGTATGTGAATGGTGCTGTCAATGAGGACAATGACGAGGACGAACTTGTGGACAAGGAGCCCGTGAAGAAGAAGAAAAAAAAGAAGTCGTCCACGCAGCGCCAGAAAGAGGAGCTGACGTACCTGCGCACGAAAGTGGGGCAGCTCGAGCGCGAGCTCGACGACATGAAGGCAGCGTTTCGTGGGAGTCAATCAGACCAGGAGACTCGACAAAGAGACACTACGACCACGTTGGTGTCATCACCATCAGAGTCCCGCTCGCTCGCTCGCAGCTCCACGCCCATGTGGGAAACGATGGCGCAGCACCAGTTGAAGGAGAAGAACCGCGCAGAGCTGGAGAACGCGCATCTCAAGCAGGCGATGGAAGGACAGCTCAAGCTCGCGAAAGGGCTCGAGCGAATGCTGCGCAAGCGCCAGGTCCGTGCCTCTCTCTATCTGTTAATGGTCATTTTCTGACTCGTTCACGTGCTCACATCACGCATTTGTACTGTGTAGATTTGGGATGAGATGCAAGAGCTAAGCCCATTTTCAATCGATACTGGGGAGCATGAGTCCGAGATCTACGAACTTATGGCCAAGAGCATTGAGACGCGTATCCCATCTGTTGATACGATCTTCGAGGTCGGCGGGGTCTTTGGTCGTGGCGACCTGCCGATGAACGAGGCAAACACAGTGCACAGTGACAATGAGGGACTGTACATTGACTTTGTGGACGCGCACACGATCCCGTTCGACTTTCACGCAGTGGCTCGTATGACCTGGAAGCACATGGGCATGAAGGATCGCAAGCTCAAGACTGTGACTGTGCACGTACGTACCACACGTTGCCTTGAGTCACAGTGTCCACACCAGGTGGACACTGTGATAGAGCGAGATGTGTTAACTGAAAGATGCTGTGTGTGTGTCGTTATGAAATAGACACTGATCATGGAGCAGACCGAGGGATCGCTGACGACAAAGCACTTGGTGACGTCGGGCACTACTGGCGAGAAGCGGACGATGACCACGCGCTCCGAGTACCGACGCATCATGCGCGAAGACCACGTGCTCATGGTCTGGCACTCGGTCACGGAGAACAAGGGCGAGCCTTTGAGTGAGAAGCCAGGGATCCACGTTAGTCAGCAGGGCTGCAGCAAAATACTAAGAGCCGAGACCAAGGACGGCTCGGTCGCGACCACCGTCCTTTCGTTCGTGCGCATGAAGCCCAAGATGGCGATATCGACCAGCAGTCTCCTCTGTGATGATGACAACACGAGCCTTGACGACAGCGAGGGAGACTTGCAGGTGCACCAGCGTCCTCATGAGGCTGGCATGTTTAGCGAAGTGGTGGTCTCTTCCTTCCAGCAGAACGTGCAGATCGTGCGTCAGAATATCGAGAACGACCTCATGGGCGAGTTCTTCAAGCAGCAGCGAGCGCAATGCGAGATTGTCGCTTTGTAGCGCTACACAGCATACAACGCAACAAAGAGTTAATACTGGGGGTGAGTATGGCATATATTTCTAAATAGAGAGAGAAAATAATTGCACCTACCGAGAAGCGAATTTTCAGATCGATCAGTCACACTCTGCTGCTGCTTGGTACCTGCGCCTGCAGAGGACGCGAAACTCGACAGTATGTTTGAGGACCACGACCAAGTACTCCCGAGTCAGATCCGACAGCGTCGGGTAGTCGGAGAATAATACCAGCGAGGCCACTGAGGGAGAGTGATGGTGATCAGATTGGCGAACCGCACTACCGTTATTTGTTAATCAAATTGCGAACCCCAACGAGAGCAAGTGGTTCCTCGTGACCTGCCAAAGAATGAATCCTCCCACCGCATTCACACTATCGGATTCACCATTTCGTTATGTTCACTCGAAAACGAGCAACCGGACACCGATCTTCAGGCTCAAGGACGCCAGCATCAGGTTCAAGGTGGTGACTCAACTTGAAGTTGTTTAGTTAAGTAGCATGCTTGTCGAATTTGAGACGGATTCGTCGACTTAACAAAATCATTTTTTAGAATTTAAAGAGGGAGCGTACCTAACGCGATCAATCACGGTACTGAATCGGAGTCTTCTCTCTCTGAGTCTTCAAATGAAATGCTGCAAAACGTTTCTTGTTTCGTCAAAGAGCCGAAATGGCAACCGCTGAGACGAACACGGCGGAGGACGCGGCGCTGGAGCTGCGGCTGTTGCTGGACGACGTCGGTGTCTTCCTGGCGGACGTGTATGGCAACGGCCACGTGTCGCTGCTCTCGCCAGGTGGCTGCGCCACCGCGTTCTCGGCGCTGCCTGTGCCGTCGCTGGACGCGTGGTGTACGAATGTGGAGACCGATCTGTCTGGAACGACCGTAACGCCAGACATGCAGGCCGTAGACGTGTTGGTGACTACAGAAAATGCTGATACTGTAAACAACAGTAGCAGCAACAAGCCAGAGACGCATATGAGGAAGTGCAGGACGAACAAACCCAACCACAAGCCCACGAACCAGCGCCAGAAGGAGGAGCTCACGCGCCTGCGCAAGACATCAAGCGAGCTGCAGCAAGAGCTCTCCCTGCTGCAAGCACACCATGTGAACAAGAACAACAACCGTCGCACTTCCGACTCACGTGGATCGACTGTAAACTTTTCTTCTTCATCCTCAAGTGAAGCAGAAACTGTGGATTTAGGAACTTTGAGCTCCTCGCTCGGCGTGACGATCTGGGAGACGCTGGCCAAACGCCAGCGGAAAGAAAGAATCCGGGCCGAGAAGGAAAACGCGCAGCTCAAGGAGAACGTGGCGGACCAGATCAAGTTTGTCAAGTCGCTCGAGCGCCAGCTACGCAAGCGTCAGGTACGGTATTGTTATTGCTTTGCAGATTGGAAGGTTGTCGCTTGCATTTGATAACATACTGTTGTCCACTTTATAATCGTAGAATTTGGAGGAAGCCCAAGGCTACAAGCGCCATTGCGTCGCCACAATGACGCCGCAAGAGTCAGAGATCTTTCGCGAGCTTTCAAGGCATTCGGAGGCACGAATCGCGTCGTTTGACCAGGTCTTTGACGCCCACGGTCTGGGTTCAGCTGGCCCGATCCACTACAAACCCTTGAACGAAGCGCAAGTCGCCTACAACGACGAGCTGGGGATGCACGTGAACTTTGTCAAGTCCAGCGTCATGCCGTTCGACTTCTTGGTGACTGCAGACGCGATCTGGAAGCACATGGCGGCGAGAGAAGTGGCACTTCCGCACTCGACACTGACGGTATGTTCGATGGGTTGTTGATGTAACAGCAGCAGAAGTTTCCGTGCTTGACCTAATGGTGCCCGTGTATGGTGTGGTGGACTGTTGTGTAGAGCGAAGTCATCGAGCAGAGTGAGAATGCGTTGGCGACGGTGCGGGTCGTGGTCATGAAGAAGAATTCGTGCGAGGCGCCGTGTACCACGATCTACTCTGTGTGCAAGCGCATCGTCCACCAAGACCACATACGGTTGGTGTGGGAGGCCTTCACAGAATCCAAGCAGGGCTCACCGAGTGGCAAAGTTCTCGTCCAGTTGATGCACACTGGGTGGACAAAAGTGTCGCGCGTGAAGACGGAAGACGGGTCGATCGCCACGCTTGTCCAGTCGTACTCTCGGATCTCGTCTCCAACGACACCCGCTCTGCAAGGAGCCGTGGACACGAGCCAACTGCCTCTTCACCAGTGGCGAGGCGTCGGCGCATTCACGGATCGGCTCATCTCGTCCTACCAGGAGAGCGTGCAGTCGGTGCGGCAACTGATCGAGAACGATCTCATGGACGATTTTTTCAAGACCCAGGCGTGCTCCAGAGTCTGCAAATAACTCGCAGAACCATTTTTATCATTACAGTTAGCAAATTTCGCTTTTGAATCCGACTGTCGTAATTAAGGAAGCCGTTCTGGGGCTTGGGATTACGACATGCCGTGATTACGTTCTGACGTCTTAAATGCGAATAATTGTTGTGAGGGAGATGTTGGGCATTATTTTGTTTTCGCCACGACAGACAAGAAGCGCGTATTGAATCGACAGCGCTCACCCGCGACAGAAAATGGGCGACACTGCGGCGCTCGAGCTGCTGCTCCTGGACGATGAGCTCCGCGCGTTCCTTGACGGCGCCTGCGACGACTGTGGTGTGCAGTTCGCGGTGCAGCCGTTGGACTCTCCGTTCTATGGGCAGGAAGCGTCGTCGTCCTCACTCCAGTGGCAACTCCATTCCACTACGTTTGCGTCAAGTACCCAGGAATCGGTTCTCGCAGCAGGCGCAGATGGCGGTAGTAACGACAGTACCAATGGCGACAGGGCCTCGGAAACCTCGTCGACACCGGAACGACTGACGGTGAACGCGCAGCCTTTAGCTGTGCCGCCCCCAGGACGATACGATACGAAGAACAAGCGGCGACAGAAACCCAAGCCAAACATGACGAGAACTCAACGCGAGAAGGCGAGAGCGGCGCACTTGCGATTGAAAGTGAATCAGTTGCAACTGTCGCTCGACGTTCTCCGAGAAGCTAGAAGTACCACGAAGATTGGCCAACAAGGACACTCTCCACGGCTGACCGCCGCCTCAATCTGGGCACCGTTCGCCAAGCGTCAGCAGAAAGAGCGAAACCGAGTAGAAGAGGAGAACGCTGAACTCAAGGAACTGGTGGCGGCTCAACGCAAATTCATCAAGACACTTGAGCGAAAGCTGCGCCAGCGACAGGTCCGTTTGCATGTGCTCGTTCGACTATATTGTACTCGGTGGAGAGTGTTAGTTTGGGCAGGACTAAGATTCTATACCTCCTGTTTGCTTTGTGGATACAGCGGACTGTGGAAGAAGTGCTTAGTAGCTCGCAGCATCTGTCTATCAATGTGACACCAGCTGCCATGCAAATCTTCAGGGAGCTCGCTAGTCACTCTGATGCCCGATTCTCGACTTTCGATCATGTCTTCGAGGCTTACAACCTCAATTCTGCAGTCTCCTCGAATACCCGCTTGAGCGAGGCACACGCCGCCTACAACGACGAAATGGGGATGCATTTCAACTTTGTCGAGTCGTGTGTCCTGCCATTCGACTTTGAAGTGACGGCAGATGCGATCTGGAAGCACATGGCAGCGGGGGATATCGCGCCCGCAGGCACCACTCGAAAGGTGAGACTGGCGACCTGGGTATCTGTCGATTCGCTCTTATCTGAGAGCACGCATCGAAAGTAGTAGGTCGAGATTGTTGATGTATCCTACTATCCTGTACTGTCGTGTGAACCAGACCCAGATCATTGAGCAGACTGCGGATATGCTGGCCACCGCGCAGGTCATGATCTTCAGGAAGCCTTCCTGCGAGGTTGCGCGTACGACCATCTACTCGATCTACCAGCGGATCGCCATGGGGGACCACGTGCGACTGGTGTGGGAGTCGTTTGCAGAATCCAAACAAGATCCACAGGGCGAGATCACTCTCTTCCAGCTGATGCACACAGGCTGGACAAAAGTGGCGCGCTCTCATACAAAGGACGGGTCGACGACAGCGAGCATCCAGTCGTTCGCTCGGATCAATTCTCCGTTGGCGAAGCCGAGCTCCACTTTTCAAAGCGCCGCAACGCAGAGCCAACTGCAGCGGCAAGACCCCAGTGCATTCGCAGATGCGCTTATCTCGGCCTACCAGACAAGCGTGCAGTTAGCGCGCCAGCAGATCGAGAATGAGCTCATGGACAGCGTTCGCAAGCCCAGAGTGAGTCTGGAAGTCGTCAGGTCTTCCTAAAGATGACAGACGATACGAGTTGGAAATCACCTCCAAGCTGTGAAACTGCGCAACCTCGGCTGACACTAGTGAACACACCCGTGCATCCGTTTCCCGATGCTTCCAGCCTACTACTAGTAGTATTATACTACCTCCATTTGTTTCCAGTCTACTATGAAAATACCTCCATTTCCTCCCTCTCACTTTGCAAATCTGAGTCTTCATCTCCCAGCACACCCTAAAGGGAATGCGAGGGTTATCACCTCACGTTTTCGGCACAATTAATTAATCAATCGGACTTGGTATCAGATTCAGAATATGGACCCAAGATCTGAGTCCATCATACTCATCTCCCCGTGTGTTAATTTTTCGAAGAACTCGCCCAACATCAACAACACCAAACCAGCAAGAGGGGAAAGGATGGCGGCCACAGAAAAGGAAGCGCCAAGCAGAAGAGAGAGAGCAGGAAGAGAGAGAGCAGGAAGAGAGAGAGAGCTATAATGGCGCTGGCGGACGATAGCGACGACAGTGGCGCTGCGTGCGCCTCGGCGTTCATGGCTGCGCTGCTGGATGAAGTAGCTGCTGGTGGTTGCACGGCACAAACGGCACAACACGAAGAGCTCCGCGTTTCTCGCACCGACGAGCGCTGGCAGGAGAAGCACGAACAGGATGGCGAAGGGACAGTGGAGCTCTTCGGGCTCGACCTCAGTGCAGACGCTATTGACTACGAGAACGACGACTCGGAAGACGTCCCCACGCCCACAGGAAAAAAGCGCGCGTTATCTCTGTCGAGGGACTCGGCAGAGCCGACGACGCGCAAGATGAAGAAGCGCCGCCACCACGAGGTGCTGCGCATGCGGGAAGCCACCGCGGAGCTTGAGCGACAGTTGACCACTCTCAAATATCAGCAGAGCAAAGCAGAGATGGCTCTACTGCAGTACGAAAGTGGCGACTCTGACGTACGGAAGTGGCAGCACGTCGCCAAGAAGGAGATGCAGGCGGCAGCGCGCGCGAGATTGGAGAACGCCAAGCTCAAGGAGAAAGTGAAGGCGCAGGCTGAGTTTGCCACGTCTCTGCGAGAGGCTCTGTCCAAGCGGCAATGTCCTGCAGAGGAAGTGGATGAACAGCGTGTCCAAGAGTCTTGTGATGCTGCTATCGGAAAAGCGAGTGCGAAAGAGATTGTGATCTACGAGCAACTCATCCAGAGCATCCAGGCGCGCGCGTGCGACCAGGAAATCGCGTTCCATATGCATCGCTTCTCTGATATGAACAGCTCAAGCGCGATCCAGCTACAGGATACCATGAGCGACTCCAAGATCCTGCGCAACGAGGACCAGGCGCTGTGCATCGACATGTTGGAGCGGTACATCATCCCGTTCGACTTCAGGGCTGGCGCTCAGGTGCTCTGGACCTACGTGCTGTCGAGGATACTGACGCTGGCCAACCGGAAGACCCAAGTGAGTACCGTACTGCTGCTATTGGGACTCTGCGTACCTAAGACTCACACATTTAACCCAATCTATGATCTGATTCGTATTTCCCTCTAGACCGAGGTGATCAAATCGACGAGCGACTTGATCGTGACAAAGCAGATGGCGAGCTCGAACCTGATGATCGAGGACCACCAGTTCACGACCGAGTACTCGGTGACGAAGCGCATTTGCTGCCCCACTTCGGTGGGTTTCCTCTGGGAGTCGATTACCGAGAGCACCGGATTGATCTCTCAGGGCACGCCCGCGATCCGACTGGTCCAGAGAGGCTGGGGCAAGATCATGCGCGTTGAGACGACGAACGGCTCGAGCGCTGCCTGTTTGCTGTCGTACACCCGCCTGACCCCAAGTGCTGTCGACGCTGATTCGTTTGTATCAGACGCAAACTACCACGGAGGAGACCAGCAGCAGCAGCAGAAGAATCAGCACCTGAACATCCGTCGAGAATTCGACGTCGGGAAACTCGCGGCCCACATCATATCTGGGTACCGCCAGTACTCGGCATCAGTACGGCGCCACGTGGAGAATACTCTGATCGACGACATGCTCAACGCCTCCAAGCTACGACTGCAGCACTAGCGAGCGTATCCGCGGCGCAAGGTGAGACCGCCCGCACGTGTATGTGAAAAGTCTGGTGTGTTCGACAACGGCGCTCGCCAAGATGCCGCCAGGGTGACAAAATTGTGAGATTTGTTTGAATTCAATTCAATTAATACTACCCCCAAAACATCTGCGCTATCATGAGACTGGAATTCTGCCTGCCTTTGGCCTCCGCCCAGAGTGGAGGAGTACGCTCGTCAGTGCTTGCAACTTTGGTTTCGTGCGGCGCTGAGGACGAAAGATGTTAGGTACAAGAGTTTTCCAGTATGCACAAGTTTTGTCCCCCAAGTCCTAAGCGTTTACACCCGCGTCTGCTGAGTAATCATTTCATTGCCTTTGTGCGTGATCAAAGTGCGAACCGGTATCAAGCGGCATCTAAACGCAGAGGTCACAGATAGAACGAACATCACGCGTTGAAGTTTCAAAAATTGGACCGAGCTTTATCATCCACCAGCAACCTGGCAAACGTAGCTAGACCATCCAAGTTTAATAGTTGGACAGGCCAGCTCACTGCCATTATCGATTCTAAATACACCCCAGGATGTGAGAAAGTTAGTTGCAATCTCGCGGTCTCAGAATCAGCAATCTGACTATGAGTCTGATCCCTTCAAACGAAGTGACCGGATTTGCCCATCCCCATTGACCAGTTAGTTCACTTCTCGTCACTCTCTCGGTCTCAGACAACAAGAACGAGAGAGGAAGGACCCAAGCAGACGCAGAAGCGCAAGCGCTCATTGCTATAGGAAATGGCTGAGAGCGACAACTCAATGGACCCGCCGGCGGACGCGAACACGCTGCTGACGGGCGACGAAGAGACGTCTGCAGCCCTGGGAGACGCGCGCCAGCTTGAGCTGCAGCACGTCGCAGAGGCAGTTGCGCTTGCCTTTGCAGCCGGCGAACACTGGGAGGTGATTCCTGGAAAAGAAGACGAGAACTCGCTTCAAGAGCTCTTGAGTTTCCTTGGAGACGTACATGATGATGATGACGACGGCACGCTGCTGTTGGGTGTCCTTGACGAGTGGCCGACATCTACACCCAGTAGCGCGTTGAGCTCTCCAGCAATTGAACCGCCGGTGACGATGACGCGCAAGAAGAAGAAGAAGATGAAGAAGCGCCGCTACCACGAGGTGCTGCGCGTGCGGGAATCCGTCGCGGAGCTGACGCAAGAGCTGGATGCGCTCAGGCAACGCCAGGAGAGAGCAGAAGCGCTGCTGCAATCCGAAGACAGCGACAGGAGCAATGGACTTGTCAGGTGGCAAAAGCGCGCCAAGAAGGAGAGGCAGGCGGCAGCGCGCGCGAGGCTGGAGAACGTCAAGCTCAAGGAGACCGTGGAAGCGCACGTTGAGTTTGCCAAGTCCCTACAAGAGGCTCTGTGTAAGCGGCAGTGTTCTATAGAGCAGCTACAGGAGTGCGTCGCTCCTCACCTTCAACAGAAACAGAACGTGGTTACTGTGCTAAGACCCAGTGACGCAAAGGACAGCGCGATCTACAAGCTGCTCATGAAAGGCGTCTACGACCGCGCTGCTACGCTAAATGAGGTCTTTCGAGTCAACGGCCTCGCTGACGTCAAGAGCGAATGTATGGCGAACGACTCCACCGTCAGCGAGTCCAGGATCCTGGTGAACGAGAACCAGGCACTGTGCATCGATCTGGTCAATCGGTATATCTTGCCGTTCGACTTCCAAGCGAGCGCCGACGTGCTGTGGACCCACGTGCTGTCTAAGAACCTGAAGCTGAGCGACCAAAGAACCCAGGTAAAGTGGCGTTTACTCAACTTATAGAAACCTGTGGAAACCCCGAGCGACTGACCGTGTCTTTTGTTTGGACAGACGGAGATCATCGTGGCCACGGACGACATTCTCGTGACAAAACAGTCGGCCAACTCGAATTTCCTGATCCACGACCACGAGCTCACGATCGAGTACTCGATCTCCAAGCGCGTTTGCGAGGCGAATTGCGTGGGGTTTCTATGGGAATCCATCACAAAGAGCAAAGGAGCACAGGCAGCACCATCACAGGGTACACCAGCGATCCAACTGGCCCAGCACGGCTGGGGCCGAGTCACGCATGTGGCAACGGCGGGCGGCTCGCGCGCGGCTGTGGTCCACTCGTACATTCGCCTCACGCCGTCGACTATCGGCGTGGACTCCAACATCCAGGAAGGAGTGAGCCAGCAACTCCGGTTTTGTGAGCAAGTTGACTTCGAGGCCCTCACGACGCACATGATCGCGTCTTTCCAGCAACACGTCGCGTCAGTTCGTTGCGTCGTCGAGAGTGCGCTGATCGATGATATGATCCAAACCTACAAACCACCATTGCAGTAGTGCTAGCTGGCTGGGCTGCTAGGAGCACCAAGCAGCCTCCTGGGTATCCTGACTCCACGGTGAACAGCGGTACTTGCCGATTTCCTGTTTAAAAAAATGTTCGTAACCAAATGACCACTTCGTTGCTGGTCGTTTGAGAATTACATACTGTAGTCCGAGGTTGAGAAATCCATGCACCTAGCACATTTACTACTTACGAGTTTCTGACCAATGAATACGACGGATATTTTTTCAGTTTTAACCACCTTTATGATGTCCAAATGGAGAGAGAGAGACCGAATTGATCGAGCCTGACGCCTACGACCGGTGTTGTGTGAGAGGTGGGTGGGTGGAGGGTAGTTGGAATATTTTTATACTCCACCACAACTTTTCAAGTCGAACGACCACCTTCAAGAGACCTCGAGTGCAGAATTGTACTACTACTACCTTAGAAAATCAGAAAGGCTGTTACGAGTGTCGAACGGAGCTCTAGACACCTTTCACATCCCAAGCTCGCTGGTGGTTGTATACTTCATGGCTTGCAATGCACATTCTTATACAGTGCTTGGTGGTCACCGTTCCTGTATGAGCGAGCACTCAGACAGCTTAGTCGTGTCATCAAAACGGCTTGGTGAGAAAAATCCCGAGGTCTCAGACAGACTCAGAAATCTGATTACGATTTCCCGCTCACTCACCCAACGAATACACAGTATAGTGTCCATCCTATAACAGCAGACGTTCAAGTTGCCGCGAGAAGAACGCCAGCGAGAAGAGCGAGAGAGAGAGAGAGAGAGACCTCTCGCCAAGACTGCTGTCCGTAATGGCGGAGAGCGACAAGCCGATGCGCCCACACACAGACGCGCTACTACGGGACAACGTAGTGGTCATAGCAGCAGCAGAGTCAGCGCCACTCGACTGTGTGGAGGAGCCTCAGCGCGAGCCGTGCGAGGGACACGACGATCAAGACGGTGGAACGCTGCTGGAGCTCTTCAGTCTTATCGCAGACGTAGAAGCTGTTGCTGGTGATGAGGACGCCTCACCCGACACGCCGGTGGGTGTGATTGGCGAAAAGCGCGTGACGTCCACGCCAGCAAGTGCTGCCGACTCGCCAGCAGCTAGAGCACCTCAAGCGACGACGCGCAAGACGAAGAAGCGCCGCTACCAAGAGGTGCTGCGCCTGCGGGGCTCGGCCGCGGAGCTTGAGCAAGAGCTGGATGCGCTCAAGTCCCGTCAGACCAGGGCCGAACATCTCGTACGCGATGCTGGGGTCTTCAAGTGGCAGCGAGAAGCCACAACGGAGATCCAGGCGACGGCGCGCGCGAGACTGGAGAACACCAAGCTCAAACGCAACCTGGACGCGCAGGTCGCGTTCGTCAAGGCTTTCCAAGACGCGCTGAGAAAGCGACAGGATGCTAGAGAGGAACTGCAGCACGCACTCCTCGGCCGCCAGACTACGATGGGGACGGTCGCGCGGCCGTGCGACCCAAAGGAGAGCGAGATCTACGCGCTGCTCATCAAGAGCATCTACGCCCGCGTATGCGAACTGGACGAGGTTTTCCGAGCCAACGTGGTTTCAAACCAACCAGAGACCACGATGCACGGGTCGCCCACTGTCCTGGTTAGTGGGAATGGGGAAGACGCGCTGTGTATCGACCTCATCGACGGATACATCATCCCGTTCGACTATAAAGCTGGTGCCCACGTGCTCTGGACGCATGTGCTGTCGAAAGAGCTCGAGCTGACGGGCGAAAGCACCCAGGTAAAGTGGCTTTGTGATGTAGTCTACAGTAGTACCTAGAAGAACCTCTGTGGCTGACGTGGCACTCTGTACTTGTGACTGCTTATCTATCGACAGACAGAGATCATAGTCACCACCGACGACGTGATTGTGACCAAGCAGACGACGAACGCGAACTTCATGATCCAAGACCACGAACTCACGACCGAATACTCGATCTCCAAGCGCGTGTGCGATAAGAATTGCGTGAGTTTCCTCTGGGAATCCATCACGGAAAGCAAAGGATCGCTCGCACGTTCGTCGTCGCTCGGGACCCCTCCTATCAAAATGATCCAGAAAGGGTGTGTGAAAGTCAAACATTTGGCTACTGCGAACGGTGCGAGAGCGGCGAGTCTCCTGGCCTACGTCCGCCTCACACCGTCTACGATCCCAGACGAGAGGAGCGAAAGTGGAACCAAGAGCCGACAACTTCGCCAGCAGTTTGACGTTCGAGTGCTCACTGCGCACATCGTCGTCTCGTACCGACAGCACGCGGAAGCGATTCGGCGCTTTCTTGAGAACACGCTGCTCGACGAGATGCTGACAGCCGCCAACCCTGCTCAGCGGTGCTCGCAGTAGTTCCGGACACCGTGGATGCTGCACCGTGAATCAAGAATTTGTAGAGACCGTCTCGGCACCAACATGTTGGTTTGATGCATCGGCGTTGTGTGACATCGTTTCGACAACATGGCAAGAACATTAGTCATTTTTCCACAGGTATACTTCTGGCTGGATGTGTGAGCTATGGCTGCAGTTCGTGACGAACAGGCGGAGGTTGGAGACTCACTCAACTTGGGACTTCGAGCCTCGATGGCTTCGGTGTCGGGGGGTCCTTCCGGATTCTGAGCTGGGCTCGGCGGAGAAGAACTGCAAATGTCGGGCAACACAGGGGACGTGGTGTGTAATAGTTGGGAGGGCGAGACTGGAATGTCAAATGCCAGATGCGGTCTCAAAATGCACATACACATCGAAAGGGTTTCGAAGGAGCTCAGTGAAGAAACGAACAGTCCTATATGATACATTCCAGAATTGCTTTGGATATCAAGTTAGTGAAGATTCGCATGTCCTTGAAGGCGACACAATCCCCTGTTTGTTATGCCCAGTGCGCGCTGCTGCTCCTTGATGATCAAGACGCTCGATTTTCTGAGCCTTTTCACCAGATAACCCTTGCAATTTTGATACATGTGTAATGCGATATCCTGTTATATATGATGGACTATTTGATTTTTTTGTATGCAATGATTCGACTAAACTTGATATTATTGATTTACTTGGTTCAATTTTTGTCATCCGGCCATATCAAATTTACAAGGTTTATCTGAACTGGATAAAAAGCGATTACGACCGACGCCCTGTAGTGCGCGGTAAACATTGTGAGCTGCTCAGTTTCCGATTCCACTTCTGCACCGCACGTGGCCCTGACGACCGACGAACTACAATACGAGTATACGACAGAGGGAGGCGACACGGTGGAGCCCCGAGGCGCCCTTGAGCGCTGTGACTGCTGGTTCCACTGGCGCTCAGCTGTTCGATCTCTTTGATGCCCACGGCAGCTTCTTCGAGGTGGAGATCGCCGCGCTTCCGAGCCAGGAAGACGTTGACATCGCAAGCTCAGTTCCAGTGTCTCCAGTGTCTGAGCCAGAGATGATTCACCTCAGCGCGCTTGATGAGCCAGCGTTTGCGTTTGGAGACACGCCACTTGATGAACTAGAGCCACACAGGACGACGAACCTGGAGACAATGACGAAGAAGAAGTCGACGTTCCAGCGCCAGAAAGAGGAACTGGCGTACTTGCACAGCCAACTCGCGGAGCTCGAGGCGCAGGTGTGGGTTCTGAGAGGCACAGATCGCTTGCGGGACGATGAGTCGATGGATGACAGCGTTGCAGACAGCGACCGACAGACTCAGCAGTCGGCGTCGGCGCTGTCGTTGTGGCACGTACTTGCAAAGCATCAGCTGAGCAACAGGAACCGAGCCGAGCAGGAGAATGCCGAGTTGCGCAAGATACTGAACGAGCAGACGCAGTTGGCCCGGTCGCTGGAATGGATGGTGCGAAGACGCTCGGTAAGTCGACAAAGCTGTGCACTACCTTCCTTTGATATATATCCATGGAGGTTAGCCAGCTCATTGTTGTACTGGTGTGCGCTGTTGTAGGCTCTGCTCAAAAGCCATCGAGAAACCATCCAGCGACAGGTCGTGGATACTCGTGGCAGGAACGCAGAGATCTTCCAGGTGCTTCTTAACAAACTCAAGCTGTGCATGAGCTCCGTGGACGATGTCTTTGAAGCCTATGGTCTCACGCCTGCGACCACGGACATGAATGTCACGAACGTCATCCCAAACGACAGCCAGAGCGTCCGCGTGGAGTTCACGAACGCGAGACTGCTGGCGTTCGACTTCCGCGCGCTCTCGTCGACAATCTGGAAGCACCTGCGTGAGAAGGAGCTGAAGATCGAAGGCGCAAAGCTTAACGTACGTGGCAATTCTGAATGGGGTATCTGCCATACAGCAGTAGACTCAGGAAGCTAACTGTGCCCCCAACTTGTCCATGGCTTACAGATCCAAGTGATCCAACACACGGAGGAGCTCCTGGTCACAAAGCAAGCCCTACCGGTCAATTCCAGCACAACGAGTTCATCCGGATTGACCACCGTGTTCTCCATGTTCAAGCGAGTCGTTCAAGAGACTCGGGTGCTGCTGGTGTGGGAATGTCTCATCGAGCGAAACGGGTCAGCCGAGCGTGGTAGTCTCCCCGCATTCTATCTGAGCCAGTATGGCTGTGCGCAAACGGTTCGAGTACACGACAAATCGCTCGACGGCCGACCACCAGCCTCCTTGATTCATTCCCACGGACGTCTTGTGGTGCCGATCCAGATGGAGGCTGCGTGCAACCACGCGCGAGACCAGCTCGAGGCTGCCAAGAGCTTTGATTCGGCCGTGTTCATCGACATGATGACGGCCTCGAACCAGCAAAACGCACAGACGTTCCTGTATCTGGTGGAGAATGCGCTCGTCGAGGAACTGGTGACTCAAGATGGTGTGTACTCGCAGTAAATGAATTATACTTTGTAAACACGGAAATCGTTTATTTTTCCCGTACAGACAAGCTCAAACTCGAGGTGTGACGCATCTTGCGAATCCTGATCCACTATCAGCGACGACAAACGCTCGGAAAGAATCGTCTCGCGAGTCCACTCACGGGCCTGCTTGGGGTCGATCCCCAGAGCCTGGATACGTGGTCTGCAATCAGAGACAGGGGGAACTGGAGGAGATCGGAAACCCGATGCACTTTGCACCCCAAACTCACTCACTCGACATTCCAGTGGAGAGAAACTTGGGAGGTCTCAGGTCGGCGACTGCCTCCGAATACAAGTAGACCTGAGTGGATTTTTTATTCCTCCATTCTGGCTGTTGTGCACCCCTTGCGGTGTCTCACTTCGATGATTGTTGTGGCATATTCTCATCACTTGATCAGTTTAGTCGAACGTCGTAATCAGCGAGAACATTCCTACCTTCTTAGGTGCCGCGCTCAAGAACCATAATCCGATGATGACTCTGGGCAGCCAAATGGATATTTCTTAGTGGGCATCATCGAATACTGTATCGCTTCTCTATGCCGCAAGAGAAGGCGAAATTGCGACAAAAGCTTGGCTTCTTCGCATTTACGCTGTGAAGCAGATACTCAGTAGAGTAGGTAGAGCTACACAGCAGACGCTGCAGTTCGTGGCTTCTCAACCTTCACACAACCGATTTCGCATCCATCTGCACAACCAGTCCGACATCAAGTAATCTCTCGGTGGGGACGATGGCACAACTCAATGAGGACTCAGTACCGACAGCTCTCTTCCCAGTTCCTGATCTAATGCCAACGTTTGGTTTCTTTGAAGAGCACAGCCTGTATGCGGACGACTACATGAGCGTTCTCTTCGAGGACTGCTCAGGGCTCACTGAGTTTCTGGAGATGACAGCGCCCGGGTGCTCAACACCGCTCGCACACGAAGGGATCAAAGGCTCGGCGGACGCAGCGCTTCTCGGGTTCACAATGGATGAGCCGTTCGGTGTAGTTGAGCTCGAGCTTGATCTCGCATTGGCTCCGACGACCCAAGATCTTGATCCTGGGACCTTCCAAGTGCCAAGTGATAGCGCCACAATACCCTCAACCAAGTCACCGCAGCTAGTTGGCACTCGCGAACGTCGAACGCCCGTGAAGAGGAGGAAGCATATAAAGCTAGCGAAACACTCCAGCCAGCGACAGCGCGAGGAGATCCAGAGTCTGCGAGTCGCCGCTGCCCAGCTCGAACTAGAGCTCAAACGAATACTCGTGAGGAGCAGCAGCCGAGAAGCAGCCCCCATCATGATAACAACGGTGCAGCCAAGCAGTGGCAACGGTGGTGAAGAAGCGAGCGTGAAGCAGGTTTTGCTCTGGGAGTGTGTTGCCAAGCGACAGGAAGCGGCCAAGCAGCGCGCCGAGCGGGAAAACGCCGAGCTACGGAGCGAGCTCCAGTCCAAGATCAAGGTCGCCAAATCGCTCGAGCAACGTCTGCTGCGCAAGCGAAAGAAACTGTGAGTTGAAGGATTTTCTGTTAATTAAGACAAGTTCTTTCGTTCTGAATGCGCTTCAGTTCCCGTACAAGAATTCAATAGCAACGACACGCGAATATGCCTCTTATATTATGACATGCAATACACCTCCTATATCATCACCGTCGTGTTCAGACATCGGATACAGTACAGTAGTAGAAACAGGCTCTGGGAGTGGGGTATCAGCTCATGTGCGCGCTCTGCTTAGCTGGGATATGAAACCAGGAGAGCAAGAGAGGGTGCGGTAGTCTCGAATTGACTCGCTTGGCCCCTCCTCCAGGCTCGGGGCTCGAGTCAGTCAAGAAAGTCGGGTGTGAGCGACTGGACGTCGCTTGCTGAAAAGGCTGATTATGCGGCACGATGATTGTGGCAGAGCGATCCAGTGCGAGCAAGCAAGTAGCATCATCAACCAGATAGGCTCTCTTCACGCATACTCTTCAGTATGTATAGTATCCACAAACCGCTGCTTCCCACTAATCCACAACGCATAAACAGTAAACACTAAACAATAGATCCTGGAAATCACGGTGGACTCTCTGGACTCTTCAGTAGATCCCCGCACGTTTGGCACGTTTTTTTTCTCAAGTTTAAGGGCTTTGCTGGTACAGTATGCTTGATAAAATAATCACCAACAACGTATGCATACAGAAAGTATGCTAGTAAACAAGGTCTCTTGCTCTCATCCTCGCCCGTCTCTACATACATATGGACGGTTGCTGGATTTTCTTGTCCTCCGTTGCATAATTTAGAAATTGCGACATGAGACCACTCGAGGAGCTCCTCGTCCTGGCGATTTGGGGTTCTGCTGACTTTTCTCTGATCGACCTGCCGCATGATCATTCTCTCTTTCACTCTTTGATTCTTTCATTCTCGAGCCTTCTGACGAGCAGCTCCATTACGGAACTGGGCTTGCATTGCTCACTGGAGCAGACTCTTCGCCCTCCTCTCCTGTCCTCCCCGCCCTCGCACAAGTGCATACAGAGAGAGAGAGAGAGAGAGAGAGAGCATGGAGGCCGTCAGATGGAGTCTCGGCGCGTCCTTCAGCGCCTCGATCTGCTTGAGGACCCCGACAGCCTCTTTCCAGACTCACTCTCAGACAAGAGCCATGATAACCAGGATCTCTCAAGCGCGTTCTCTGCGTCGTCAGTGGCCGATTCAGAGGAGTGGGTGGAGCCCTCGGGGTTCTCAGAGTACCCCGTCAAGACAAGCCGGATCCAGGAGACTACTTCTAGTACTACTATCAATACTACTACTACAAAGAAGAAGTCGACGTTCCAGCGCCAGCGAGACGAGCTGCTGAGTCTCCAGAGCCAGATTGAGGAGCTCGAAGCGCAGCTCCAGAATCTAAGAGGCGAGCGCCGACTGCAAGTGCCGCCGATGGACATCGCCTACTTTGACCAGTCGGTACAGCAGGCAGCACTCTCGCTCTCGCTCTGGCGGATGGTGGCGAAGCGCCAGTGGAGCGAGCGACGAGCAGCAGAGGAGGAGAACGCCGAGCTGCGTAAGATGCTCAAGGAGCAGACGCAGCTGGCAAAGTCGCTCCAGCGCATGATCAAGACGCGACCGGTGAGCTTTGCGTCTGTGCGTCTCCATTCCCTATTAGAGTTGGTTGAGCTCATGGCTGTTGTTGAACTGTTTCCTTCGTAGATGGTGATGAAGATGCTGCAGCAAAAGAACCAGCGCCAGGTCGCGGACGTTAGCGAGAGGGACTCGGAGATCTTCCAGGAACTTTTCGACAAAATCGAGGAGCGCGTGGGCTCGGTGGACGCCTATTTTGTAGCCCACGGCCTCACTCCCTCGACCACTAGCGTAAACCTTGCGCACGCTGTCCCCAACGGCCGTGACGTCTCGCACGTCGAGTTCACCAGAGCGACAATGCTGCCGTTTCATTTCCACTCGCTCTCAGACATGGTCTGGAATCACCTGCGGCAGCACGAAATGAAAATGGACGGCACGGAGCTTCATGTAAGTCATTGGTTCTCTACAGAGCCGCTCGTGGTGGCCCTCGTATGTAACTAAGTATGTCATCTCTGTGGCTGTTGTTGCAGACCAACGTCGTCACGGACACTGATGAACTCCTGGTCACGAAGCAAGTACTGCGACCCACCTCGTGCACTGGCTCAGGATCCGGGTCGACGGTTGTGTTCTCAGTCTCCAGGCGAGTGGTCCAAGAGCACCGAGTGCTGTTCTTCTGGGAGTGGCTCGTGGAAATGAACGGATCAACCGCGCGCAGGATCCCCGCAGCGTACTTGAACCAGCGTGGCTGCGGTCAAATCGTTCGAGCTGGCGACCGAGCGCTCAATGGACTGCCTGCGTTGCTGCTCCAGTACCATGGCCAATTGATCCCGATCCAGATGGAGCCCTCCGTTAATTCTCCAGACCTGGATCACCAGCACCACCAGCAACAGCAGTACCTCGACTCGGCGGCGCTCACGGACATGCTCCTCGCTCTCAACCGCCAGAACACGCAGACGTTCTTGGGATCAGTCGAGAAAGCGCTCGTAGAGGAGATGCTGGCATGAGACGTCGAGTAGCGTTAGAGATGTGTAAATGTGTTCGATGGCGCGTAAACTACTGTAGAGAGAGAGAGAGAGAGAGAGAGAGAGAGAGTGCTAGGTATATACCAAATGGATGGAAGTGCGAATATTGAATTCAATATGCCTTCTCTAAAGCTGGTGACGTTGGCTCTGCTAAATCTTGAACAACCTAGGTATGCTTCAATAGTGGGGACTGTTTGAACGCGGACCGGAGGCTGGAATTCAGTGGATTTTATCATCGGAGGAGCATTCGCGAGTCCTTGGGGATAACGTTGCAACTGTGTGGTACACGTACATACGACCATAGAAAAGGAGCTCGCCACTGGATTTTCGTAGAGGTGGCGTATGAAACATGACAGAAGTCCCCCATCGCCATCTTTGCTTCCACCCAGCCTTCCACGAAGCCAATCGTTTGTTTTTAATCGCCATTTCAGGATTTCCGTCGCTCAAAGCACAGCAGATATGGACGCTCGAGATGACTACAATCTGGAAGCCCCCTTCAGCGCTGCTGAAGCGACAGAGCTGCTCAACCTGTTTGGTGACCAAAGCGACAGATTCTTCGAGATGGACTTCGCGTCGCTACTGGACAGCGAGTATGATGATGCGATGGCGTCGATCCCTCCAGCACTAGCTTCGAGTTTGGAGGATTCGAGTCTTCAGTTCGAGTCATCAACGACACTTGTTGCTCACGCGCAGTCTGAAGAGTCGGAGCCGCGAAGCAGTTTGGAGACGGCGAAAACCAAGTCCACCTTTCAGCGGCAGAAAGAGGAGCTGGCGAACTTGCGCAGCAAAATCGCTGAGCTTGAAGCGCAGTTGAACGGGTTGAGAGCCAGAGATCGATTGTCGACGTCGTCGTCAACAGAAGACACCAATATGCTTGACCAGACGCTTCGAGGAACGGCTGCGTCGCTGTCGTTGTGGAAAGTGGTCGCAAACCGCCAGCTATCGGAACGAAACCGAGCCGAGACGGAGAACCTGGAGCTGCGCAAGTCGCTGAGGGAGCAAGCAGGTTTGGTCAAGTCGCTCAAGAAAATGCTGCGCAGACGCTTGGTAAGTTGATCTCTCTTCGGATGCTTAGTGCGTTCTTGACTTGGCACTAACTTGTTCATTGCGATGGAACACTTCTCCGAAGGTCCCGTTGAAACTCTTAGAAAAACCCAACCAGCGCCAGATCGTGGAGGTTTGTGAGCAGGATTCCGAAGTCATCCAGGCTCTTCTATGTAATATCGAGGAGCGCCTGCGTTCGGTGGACAGCATATTCGAGGAGCATGGGTTTACTACCATGGCGACGAATGTGAACTCTACAAGAGTAGTCCCGAGTGACGACGATCAAGACGTGTATGTCGAGTTCCTGAACGCCAGGAAGGTCGCAGCCGACCTTCAGGTGCTCTCGTCTACGATCTGGACGCTGCTGAGCTCGAGAGAACTGACACCCGACGGGCAGAGCGTAAGTTGCACACAGTAATGTCCCCAAAGTTGTCGAGTCACTAGTTGGGGATACAAACTGATTCGTTCTGTGGTGGGAATCGTGGTTCCTTGCAGCTCCGTGTAGTCAAGTTCACCGACGAAGTGCTCGTGATGAAGCAAGTGATGCAGTCTCCCTCCTGCGCGGGTACATTAGAATCAACGGTCATGCTCTCAGTTCTCAAGCGAGTCACTCAAGCGCATCGCGTGCTGCTGCTCTGGGAGTGCCTCATCGAGAGGACTGGGACAGTGGGGGGTGGAGAAAGAAGCCCCGTGGAATATTTGAGCCAGTACGGCTGCGTGCAAATTTCAAGAGCTGACGACAGCGATCCTGGAGGTCGTCCAGCTTCACTCGCGCATTCGTATACCCGCCTCACACCGATTCAGATGACGCCAGTCCACCTAGTAGATCCAGCACAAACGCATCCAATCGTGTCCAAGGCAGGTCTGGACATGATGATCGCGTTGTGCCATCACAACCAACACAACCAACACAACTTCTTGCAGTTTATCGAAACGGAGCTCGAAGGCGTCGTACAGGATATGAACCAGGTGCAGATTTGATATTTTCATCAATGGAAAAAATGTTGATACTACCTTTTCCTTGCACCAGGATGTCTCGTTGTATTCTTCTAAAATACTTATATACGCAAGTCGATTTGGCTGATCCAGTTCGTCAGTCGCGAAGACCTCCAGATCTCAGAGTGGGGACTGCGCTCAGGACTTCCTGGATATTGTCGTGCGACCAGAAACTCGTCTCCTGGTTTTGCGAGTGGATATTCTCTCTGGCTCCCGGTCTAGTAGGCTACTGCAGTGGTAGGAAGGATGGTCGCTAACTCGCGCGGTTTCAATACTTTGTGCAGCTACTACTCAGCGATTGCTGACAGATTATCACCGTCACAATTTAATCTCGGAGCCTAATCAGAGTCGACACTACCGCATGTGTACGTGCGCTCGCACATCGTAATCATCAAGGGATCAGAAGATGACATCAATTTGGCTGTGGAGGACAACAAACCGTGGATTTTATCGATAGAGCGCTTGGAAAAAGGGTTCTCTACACATCACCGAGGCGGACGCAATGAGATGTGTGCTATTACAACCACTACAGAATGGAGAGGACGCACTTCGCTGACGATTGGACGCTATGCGAGTTGTCCGAGCATCAGTCGGAAGCTACAGCACCTGTCCTGGATGATCATGATCGCCCTCACATAATGCCCCATCACACAATTCATTTGGATGGCAAGCGCATCCAGTGGCTCAAACCAACTATTCGCCGCTTCAACCCGACCGATCGTATTCCACCATGAGAGCCCAAGAAAACGAAGATTCTTCGTCCAGTACTTTCCGCCCAGTACAAGAGCCAACGGTCTCCACCCTCTGCTGCTTTGACGAACCGATCTTGTTCAGTGATTTGATGAGCCCTCCATTCGAGTTTGATAGCTGTGCCACCGGGTACGATGCGACCCAGGGGGTGGAGACACCGGCCGAAGCAACAGATTGTGCAAGCCAACAGGACGACAACGTCACCACGAATGCAGACTTCGAGTCGTTGTTTGAAGAGGTTGATGAGTCCGTCGGGCTCTTCGATTTTGACCTCGACGGTCTCGACCTCGCAAGCTGCCCCTTCACCGCCGCCCACAAACCAAACTCTGTGCCTTCCTGCCTCGGACGTGAAGCTATGAGGTCAGGTGTTGAGCCACTTCTTGGTGACGCATGTCCAGCCCAAGAACCCCTGGAGAAGAAGAAGGCTCCCAAGACCTCCAGTCAGCGGCAGCGCGAAGAAATCGCAAGTCTACGAGCCACTGCAGCCCGACTAGAGCGAGACCTCCAGCGGATCAAGTTCGCCAGTCGACAAGCACCTCCCACCATCACGGAAGAACCCAAAAGTGAAGACACATCGCTGATGCTCTCGTCACTTTGGATGGCGGTCGCGAAGCGACAAGAAGCGGAAAGGCGACGGGCCGAGCAGGAGAACACGTACCTGAAGAAGCAGCTCAAAGCCAGCATCGTGCTTGCGAAGTCGCTTGAAAGAAGTCTGCGCCGGCGGACTAGAGTGCAAACCATCGACAACTACAGTAGTTCGCTTAAAATTTAACTAGAATGCCATCTCCTTGCTTTAGAAAAGCTTTGGATCATTTCGCAGCGCTCGAAAACTCTTACAGTATTGGAGAGAACCGACTGGAGTACATGGTCATGACGTTGTGATCACGGCGCACCAATCATATCAGCCTTCATTCATGTGGAGTACCGAGACCTCTGCAACCCGCATGAGGTAGCATGAGCCCGCGATGTAGCTCTTCGCGTCCGCATTTCGTCTTCTAGTATCCTATATAACACCAGGGAGGTGGCACGTACTTGAAGTTGTTTTCCGCGCGCTTGTGCGAGGGCCGTGTGTGGGGAAACAATCCATCGACTTGCTCTTCTAAGTCGTATGTGCAACCGTCATTGGGGTTTTCATCTTGTGATGCCTGAAACCAGCAGCTTACGAGTACTGTATGCGGTCCTGCAATACAGGTACACTGTGCCAAACTCAATGTTACGACACGCGATATGCTGCTGGTGTAACCAATGACGACGCGTGGTACGACAGTAATCAGGTTGTTTATGGGATGAGCTTCACTTCCTCCTGATGATCATCAAGGGCTGCTGCTGGATTTTCAACCGACGTGGGATGTGTTTGGCATTGACACACATCCCCCATCCCGCCATAGCCCACCCCCTCAATGCTGAGCTCGAAAGGCGGGGAGCCCTTCCTCAGATAGCATTATTGTTGTAGCCACCGGCCGCGCGTGAGATCGATCAAAGATGGAGAGTGACGGGCACTGGAGCCTCGGAGCCGCAGCGCTAAGCGACGCGGAGCTGCTCGAGCTGCTCAATGACGACGAGCAAAGTCTCCTCAACATTGCGATTGCGTCACCTCGAGATCACGACCCTGATATTGTCAGCGTGGCGTCCCTGCCTCCAGCAGCATTCTGTTCAGAGACAAGCAACACCAGTCTCCAGAGCGAGCTCATTGGTGCGAGTACGAAACCATCCAGTGCCCTGGAGCCAAAGAGAAAATCCACTTTCCACAGACAGAAGGACGAGTTCGCGCTTTTGCAGCGCCAAATAGCGGAGCTGGAAGAGCAACTGCGGGTGCTGAAAGCCACAGATCGACCGATAGGCGACGATTCTTCGATCCAGCGAACCGCGTTGTCGCTTTCCATGTGGCGCGTGGTCGCCAAGCGACAGCTGGACGATCGACAGCGAGCCGAACGGGAGAACGCCGAGCTCAAAAAGTCGCTGAAAGAGCAGACGCTGTTGGCCAAGTCCCTCGAGCGTATGCTTCGCAAGCGGCCGGTGAGTCTACCTGTTGAGTTACTGGTGCCCTTCCGACTGTGCACTCATCTCCTATCTGGCTTATCTCTTGTGTAGCTGCTGCTCAAGGTCCGACAAGAGGCGAGTGCTAACGCTGCTGTCGACACCTCCTCTGCAAACGATTCCGACGTCTTCCAGGTGCTCCTTCACAACATCGAGGAGCGCATGCGTACTGCGGACAGTGTCTTCGCGGCTCAAGGTCTCACCTCCACCACCACGAATGTGAATTCGACACGAGTGGTCTCGAGCGAGGAGAACGCCGGCCAAGACGTACACGTCGAGATCACCAGAGCAATGGTCGTGCCGCTCGACTTCCGCACGCTCGGGTCTACGGTCTGGCATCAAATAGACACGAGAGAGCTCCAACTGGATGGCGTCAAGCTCAAGGTAACTGGGCAGTACCTCTCTCTCTCTCTCTCTCTCTCTCTCTCTCTCTCTAAGGTCTGTAGCTGGCACTACCTCAAATGCATCGAACTCTTCTTGTAGGTTCTTGTGATCAAGCGCACCGATGAAATGCTCGTGACCAAGCAATCGTTTCCGTCCAGCGAGAATCCAGAGGTGCCTGGATTGACAACGGTGTTCTGTGTCTTCAAGCGAATCGTTGAAGCGAACCGAGTGCTGATGGTGCGAGAGTACTTCTTTGAGCGGAGTGGGTCGTCGGCGCAGGGGATCCCGGCCTTCTATTTGAACCTGCATGGTTGTGGTCAGATTCTGCGGATGGACGATAGGTGCAGTGGCGGCTGTCAACCAAGTAGTACCTCATTGATTCAGTCGCATGTGTGTCTCGTGCCAGTGCAGATGCAGACCTCGTCTGGTCCGTCCAGCAATCAGCAGAGCGTTGATCTAACAGAGCTGATTGACAACTTGATCGCAGTGTACCAGCAACGCGTTGAGTCGTTTCAGCGCGCGGTTGAGAACGCGCTCGCCGAGGTCGTTCATCAAAAGTAACTAGCACCACACTAAAGTAGCTACGTGTAAATATCTCAATAGCTGATTGACTCATATTCCTGTGCGCTGAGTGAGCGACCGCCACATCGTTTCTAGTGACGGCATTACAAAAGTTGTACACTCACACCACCGCCATCACCACCGAAGTCGCCGACAGCCGCGAGCATGTTATGATCCCTAACATCACTTCGATAGGTCGGCATTTCTGAAGTGACGGCGTCGCCTGCCCCTACACAAGCGATAGATGCGAGCAACAGCGGAGTAGCGCCGCTGTTCAGCGCCTTGGACACTATGGAGCTGCTCGAGCTCTTTGGCGACGACGACAGCTTCTTCGAAGTAGTGGAGGATGCCATCCCGTTGCTTTCAGAGAACGAGGCGGCTACAGCGACGCCGGAGCCAAGTAACGCAACCGTGTCTGCTACTTCTGAGTCGACTGAGTCCGGTTTCCAGCTTGAGTCCTTGGTCAAAGCAGAAGAGTCCAAGCCACGCAGTAGTCGTATGAGGGCCAAAGCCAAGTCTACGTACGCAAGAGGATAGAAATAGGAGCTGGCGTAGTTGCACGCTCAGGTCGCGGAGCTGGAGGTGCGACGGAAATCTTTACGACGCTTGGATCAGCCAACAATGGACCCACCTACAGGTTGAAGGCATTGCAGCTAGGCGACCAGCGCCAGTCCACAGAGGTGTGTGAGCAAGACTTGGGAGTGTTCCAGGTCCCCCTTCGCAATGTGGAGAAGCGTCTGCACACTGTGGACAGTATGTTTGAGTCGCATGGGCGTACTCCCGCGACCATGAAAATAAACTCCACCAGAGTCGTCGCGAGTGAGAACAGTGATCAGAGTGTCCGTGTCGAATTTGTGACTGCAATGCCGACGCCGGTTCGAATTTCACGTGCTCTCGTCAACGATGTGGAACGCGCTTCGCACGAGGCAGCTGAGGCGGTCCAAGGTGCTGATGAAGTACCTCCCTCGCTCAGTCACGCGCACACGACTGCCTACTACCAGCGCAGTCGCTTGCCGAGTAGTACTCTCTCTCTCTCTCCTTTCGCACACTCTGGATTTCCACTCATCCTTACGAAGTGCAGGCCAACAAAAACCAGCACTGCAACGTGCTGAATCAGAAGGGACTTCGGATGTAAAAATGCCCCCTTCCACACAACCACACATACTGTATACACACACAGATGCATGCTGAACGACAGACTGGGGATGTAAACTTTACATACCAGTTGCCGCTCTGTCCAATTTCCCGAGCATCCCCGTCAGAGCTCGCCAGAAGGGTTACGACCAGCTGAGGCTCTCAGGGGTAATCATCATGGCCAGTTGATGACGGCTTTTGACTTGAAGAAAAGCGGATTTTCTCAGTGGAGTACCACCTCTGATGTCTGATTTCGAGATGGCGATTGAACGAGCGCGAAGCTCAATGCTGAGTGTTTTGTCAGCCCCCGCCAAGGACTGACCGTGCAAGGTCTTGCAATGCGAAAGGAGTGTAAGAGGCTAATGGTAACCTTCAGGTCTTCTCGAAGCAACTTTGTATGTATGTGTAGACTTCGATAGCCTAGATATAATATATGCTTCAAGACTCTGAGGCCCGTCTTTCACGTACACTACTGTATCGCGGGTCCTCGGAGGGATCAGGAGCAGGTGATGAATGTTGTGGTGGTGCATTTTCTTCCTCTGTCTTCCTACATACATACGCTTACTGAAATGGGCCTCCACAAGACCAACCAACCTTTGGTGAGCTCCAATCTCGCCTTCTTCTCTATCTCTCTGAATAAATGCCATGCTTGATACTGAACGCCGGGCGTTTATTAGTTCCTGTCAGACTGTAGCTCGATCCCCACCGTTGGTGGCGCCTGCCATCTCTTGGAGCCAATCTCTTCCTACCTCGGAGGTGGATCAGAGCTCCTCGCCACAAGTAAGTAGATGGGCCGAACCGCGTTTGTTTTATATTTCGGGCGCGTCACCGCACCGACAAGGAGCAGGATGTCGATCAGAGGAAAGGAGACCTCGTGTCGCTGGATTTTTAAGTGAATAGTGAGTGAGCCACTGTTTGGCAAGAGAGTGGCCCACCAAGAGTAGCGTCTACTGACTGGCGGAAGCTCCCGCCATTCGAAGATTTGCCACACACACACACACACACACACACACTACCAGTAGACAAACAAACAGCTCGTCTCAACAACCTTCAGAGCCCACACACTCACCGCGATGGAGACGAGCGAAGGCACCGTCGCGCCGCCGTTCAGCGCTGCCGACACCGAGGAGCTGCTCGACTTCTTCGGCGACCACGAGAACTTCTTCGACGTGGAGATGACGCCGTCGCTGCCCGCGACGGACTGCGTCGTGGTGGCGCCACCGTCACCACCAACAACAACAGCACACTCACCAGCAGCGGCGGGAGCGGCTTTCAAACTGGAAGCCCCCACATTGCGGTTTGCGTCCGCGGCTTCGTCACCGGCAAGCGCATGAGCCAGCGACGCAGACTCGCCACCCCGCAGCAGATCAGAGACAACCGTCAAGAAGAAGTCGGCGTTCCAGCGGCAGAAGGAGGAACTGGCGTATCTCCATAGCAAGGTCGCAGAGCTGGAGATGCGGCTGAGGAACTTGAAAGGCATGGATCGACCGAGCGGCGCGTCGGAAATATCAGAAGTACCGGCCGAGCTGGAGCAGTCACTTCGACAAGTGGCCGCGTCGCTCTCGCTGTGGCAGTCCATTGCAAAGCACCAGCAGAGCGAACGTAACCGAGCTGAACAGGAGAACGTGGAGCTGCGCAAGTTGCTCAAGGAGCACGCCGGACTGGCGAAATCGCTGAAGCGGATGCTGCGAAAGCGCATGGTAGGTGGTTGCGACCATTCTCTATGTTGAATAGCAGTGTTGGTTCTTGCTAACGCACTTGTATCGTGAATATCGATGCACAGGTAGCCTTCCCCGGTTTGCAAGCGACCGAGCCGCAGCGCCACCAGGAGATCTCGGAAAAGGGCTCGGAGGTCTTCCAGGCGCTTCGGCGCAGCGTGGAGGACCGCGCGGCGAACGTGGACAACTGTTCGCGTCCCTGGGGCTCACCCCTGTGATCACAAACCTGAACACGACACGAGTCGTCGCGAGCGACGACGATGGCCAGCAGGAGCACGTGGAGTTTGTGAACGCGAGACTGCTGGCGTTCGACTTCCGCGCGCTCTCCGAGACGATCTGGAGGCTCTTGACTTCCAGGTACGAAAGGGAACAAGTACGTGGCAAACCAAACAATCTGGTTATTATTATGGGTATTTGCACCGAGGACCCCCCACTGAGTCGCGTGTTCTCTTTGTGTGTCATGATTCATTGCGCGCCTCCCAGCAGGACCATGAGGTCACTTTTGGCGACAACATCGTCTTCAAAAAGCAGCAAGCGCCGCTGAAAGCAAACCCGGACGACCACTCCGCACCTGGCTCCACAGTGGTGTTCGCGGTTCACAAGCAGGTCTCTTACGAGAATCGGATGGTGCTGCTCTGGGAGCGGCTGATCGAGCGAAACGAGCCGGCGTCGAGTGGTATCCCCGTCGTATATCTGAGCCAGTTCGGCTGCGGCCAAATCCTGCGAATGGATGGGGCGAGCACTCGCGACAGAACTCGGACTCCGATGGCTCTGGCGCAGTCGTACGTCCAGATCAAGTCTCTCCAGATGAAGCCTCGCGTGGGCTTACAGCACGTGCAGCGTGGGATAACGACTTTGGGGGACGCGGCGTTGAGTATGGACACGATCATCGAGACGTACCAGCAGGGCAGACAAGAGTTCCTGCACGTTGTGGAAAGTGAACTCGACGGCCTGGCTCGAGATATCGGCAACGTGCACCTTGAAGAAAACCAATAATATATTAATTCGGTTGACGACACGAAGGGTGGACTGACTGTGAGACCAACAGACAACAGCACCACTGTACTCTCTCTGGATTATGTTTTTATCGCCAAGCAGGCCAGGCCCCCCTGATTACGAGCGGCGGCCGTGCGTATACACGTTGTTGTACCTCGCTGGATTTTCACCGAGAATCTCTATTTTTTTGTAGCGCATGTGATTGATCGTCCCGTTCGTACTCGGAGGCCCCAATTGCAAATACTCGTATTGGAATGAGTGGATTTTCTTCTCCAGCTCCCTTCGTGCGTGCAGTGTATATACGTTTGTAGCGCAAAGCAGACGTGAATGTGACTTGGCTCTTCAGGATCAGTCGATGAGCAACAAGCTCGTGATGATGATTCGAATCGCCTCTCCTCCCTTTAATCGCGGTCTCTAATCAGCCTGAGGAGTGCCGCCGTATCGTATCCCCCTGCCATAATCAGCGAGTAGCCACTTGGTTACGGCAATCGGTGGATTTTCCTGTCATCATCGTCTTGTTCCGGTTGAAGAAGCTGGTTCTATGCCGCAGCGGCAGGTGGACAACACTGAGACAGCATGGAGAAACCGCCTGGTGGGCAACGTCACTGCTTTGCTGTCCTGTTCTCCGGCTGTTGTCCAGGGTCTTACACTTCGACGAGAATGTCCCCAGCCTTTGTAGGTCCTACCTACCTACCTAGCTCCATCATTATTAATCTTGCATACTACTACGTGAGCAGCTCTATCGACTCCCCATCAAGCCAAGTCTATCGCCACGCGTCTCCACCTCTCGCCAAATCTCACAGCAACGATGATTCAATCCCACGAAGACGTCGGGCTGGCCGGTCTCCACAGCGCGTTTGATCCCATTCTCGTGCTGGGCTTCTTTGATGACCGCAGCCTCTTTGGAGACTGCCTGAGCCTTCCGTTCGAGGACTACGATACTGTGACCACCTCAAAGATGCCGCCGACGCCTAAGCCATTCGCTGGCCACGCTGATGCCCAAGTGTTTGTGGATGCAGCACTTGCCGATGTGTTCGACGAGTCCTTCGGGTTCTTTAATCTCGAGCTGGACATCGTCTGCAGCCCCGCCTTCGCCACCCTCGAAGAAGCTCCAGAGTTCCCAGCGCCTCTCGATCTCAGTTATAAAGCATCTGCGCCGCTTCATGAGGACTTTGATATTCGAGAACCACTACAGAAGAAGAAGAAGACCCCCAAGACCTCCAGTCAGCGCCAGCGCGAGGAGATCGCGAGTCTGCGATCCACCGCCGCCCGCCTCGAGCAAGAGCTTCAACGGATCAAGACTACCAGCCGACAAGCACCCTCGCCCTCCGTCAAGGAGGAATGCGAAGGCGAGGACGACTCAACCTACTCAATGCTTGCGTCACTGTGGGAAGCGGTCGCGAAGCGACAGGAAGCGGAAAAGCTGCGAGCCGAGCAGGAGAACGTCCACCTGAAGCAGCAGCTCAAGGCTAACGTGGCGATCGCCAAGTCACTCGAACGGAGTCTGCGCAAGCGAAAGATCAAGGAACTGTGAGGCGCTCACATCAAGTAGTAATAACAGAGTATGTTCATGCGCGTGCGCTACATAAGCTATTTAATTTTGAATCAATAAGAAGTCTACATGGTTACAAATTACAACAACCTCACTGCCCTTCATCCAGAGCTCCGACGTCATTCAATGCGAGTTTGTTCTAGAACCCATTGACTGAGCTCCATTACGTACACGTACTACCCCGGCCATACCTGAGCGAAGAACTTGGCTCGCCACCAGCCATCGCGTGCAAGCGAGGTACAAAAAAAGCCACGCCGTCGTGTTGTATGCCTTCCGAATACTGTACTACTGTATATTGAAACTTCTTTACCGAGCAAAGCAGAAAGGAGCAGGATTTTGTGTCGTTCAGCCGCTTGAGCTGTTGTCACCAGCTGTCACGACGGGACGGACGTGTGTGTAAAGGAAAATGTGAAGGGTACAGCACCACGCAGGGATTTGATGGGAGAACGCCAAGCCAAGCCAGCAGTCATCTCTGTGGGCTGACGTGTCGCTGATTACGCTGAGCAGGGAGTCGCGGATGATTGTGGCAGCTGTGCTGACCTGGTCTGCAATCGCGCCACTCTTCGCTCTGAGCACAGTTGCTTGTCAGCCTGTAGCCTGGTCGTTTCCTCTTGGTACGCATATTTGTTTGTATGCATGATATATTTTGATGAAACCTGGAATTCAGTGGATACAACCTAGCAATCCTGTTGCCCTTCTTTTTGATAATCTCCTGGGTGTGCATACCCCACGTGCGCATGAGCAGTTCTTCGTGACAGCAAATCCCTGAGGAGCCACGTCCAGTTTGAAGAAGACTGGCGACGAGGGCGGACCTGCATGCAATTGCATGTAACTCATCTGGCGGCTCCTTGTTCTTCAGAGCTCCCCAGCTGGACTCGCTCACTCACTGAGCAGCTGCCAGAAGAGAGAATCCGGCCGAGGCGTCCCATTGAGAAGAACCAGCGAGCGTTGGCTCTGGATTTTGGCACTCAGGAGACGAGCGTGAACATGTGGATCTTTCGCGACTCGTCACCAATCCACGCAATGCCGACACACTGTCAACCAAGAGGCAGGAGGCAGGAGGCAGGTTGCGCACCATCTCATGGATGCACTTTGTAAGCGTGTGCACGCGCACAGCCAGACCAGGTCGTACAGGGATACATATTGAAAGCCCAGGTGGATACAGTTTATTACCAGTCAGTCAGTGTTGCTGGTTGTTACGAGTCATGGGGGGAGTAATCCGACGTGATGGCAGGATTGACCCCCCCCCTCCCCTTCAAACATCCAACATACATAAACGCTGAGTGATGATGACGCAAGTCGCTTGTTGCAATGGACACGACCGTTCGTTCTGCTTGTTCACAACTCAAGATGAAGTCTCGTGCCAACAACTACAGCAGCGACCACGGGTTCCTACAGCAGCAGCCCATACACGCGACCGAGATGCTCGATTTCTTCGACGACCTCGGCGTGTTCGCGGACCTGGACCTTGAAGCTGCTGAATCAGCTGCTGGTGGTACCGGTGCACCTATGTATCTTGATGCACCACCACCGGCAACTGGTGGCGATGACACATACGCATTGCAAGGTGATACTACCACCGCAACTCCGGCTCCGCAGTTCCAGTCCTTCAGCGCGCTGCTCGATGCGGAGCTGCAACTCACGGACGACTTTGACGTCGGCGGACTCGGTCCAATGGAGCCGCTGCTGCCGATGCACTTGCACGAGGCTAACGAATTTGGTTCAATGGAGGTTACTACAAACTCTTCAAGTTCGCTGGCTCTCGAGCACGAACTGCTCTACTTTACGAGCGACTACGACTCGGATCCCGCGTCCTCGATTGCCTCCGAGCCAGCACCAGTTGAGACCGAGGTCGTTGAGCGGCCAAAGAAGAAGAAGAAGAAGAAATCCACGAGCCAGCGCCAGAAGGAGGAGCTGAGCTACCTGCGCGGCAAGCTCTTCGAGTACGAGAACGAGCTCAAGCGGATCGCAATCGAGAACGAGAAGAATGGAGTCAACACTGTTGCTGCCGCTGCCGCTGCTGGGGCGGCCAATGGTACTGGTGCGAACGGCGAGGTCGAGGGAGCGCTCACTGCGCGCGTGAAGGCGCTTTCGCTCTGGGAGACCATGGCGAAGAACCAGCTCGAGGAAAAAAACCGCGCCGAGATAGAGAACGCCGCGCTGCGAGAGAAGATGGAGGCGCAGCTCAAGTTCGCCAAGTCCCTCGAGCGAATGCTGCGGAAGCGAAGGGTACGCCCTTCATGCGCGAATAATGGTTGGAACCCATTCATGGTAGATACACTGACATACTTTATTGTCTTGTTGTCGCTGTTCAGATCTGGGACGGCATCCAGGAACCCACGCAGCAGCGGTTCATCACCATGTCAGTGAAGGACTCGGAGTCTTTCGAGTCGCTCCGAAACAGCATCGAAGCTCGAGCGCGAACGGTGGACGACGTCTTCCACGCACAGGGTCTCACAGAACTGTCGCCCCCGAAACGAGATGCCAACATCGCGTTTGTCAACGAAAGCGGCATTCGAATCGACTTCATCCACTCGACGGCCGTGCCGTTTGAAGGCGACACCGTGTGCAACATCGTCTGGGAGTACCTGCAGAAGCGAGAGCTGAAGCTCAGCGACGTGAAACTTACGGTGAGCGTCTTCTTGCGTTCTTGTAAATCGAATACCAGTACGAAGTCCTAATCTATAGAATTTCTCCTGTCATTGTAGACCCAGGTGGTGGAGCAGTCGGAGGATTTCATTATCACGACTCAGAGCGTGACCTCGAACGCCCCGAGCGACATCCGATGCACGACCGTGCACTCTGCCTTCAAGCGTATTCGCCAGGACCATCGGATCGTCTTCGTGTGGGAGTCCATCACGGAGTGTAAGGCCTCAATTACACGGGGCACCCCAGCAGCGCAGTTGCTCACAAAGGGGTGCGGCCAGATCATCCGCCAAGTGGATCCTCACGGCGGACCAAAGAGCGCAATTCTCCAGTCCTACGTGACGGTAGTGCCCACTCTGGGGCAGCCAGAGGGGTCATCCGGGCTGAGCCCAAGCCACGATGACACTCCAAGGAGCTTGGACACGGGACTGCTCACGGAGCTCACGATCTCGGCCTACGAGCAGAACGCGCAGACTGTCCGACAAGCGATCGAGAACGCGCTCTTTGACAATTTGCTACAAAGCGCATGATTCTACAGCATCAGATATTGAAAAGACAGGCAGACAAGGTCCTAGTATCTGTACCTTAACTTTGTTTTCTCGATGACGAAGCTAACGAGGGCGATAGGAACATAGTTGTACTGGGATCTCGATGACGATGCTGGCTGTTTACTCGAAAATAATCAAAAGAAGCGGGTGTGATTTATGAAATCCTCGCAAGTATGCATCCAGCTCATGTCCAGGTAGGTATAGTACGATCACAAAGTTTACGAGCCATGTGACCGTCCCTTCGAGTAATCCGGTTCGGTTGACCACGATAGTCCAGTCCATTGTGATTCTGATACCTCCAGACTCGCAACTTCAGCACTTGCCACTTCGCTGATCGGCGATGGAACTCACCAACTCCTTCGTCCCTCGGAGGACGACCCAGTCGCGATCATCAAACTTTTTTCGACGACCTTGGCATACTTCAAGGAACTCAACGCACTGGCCCACGACTCGTTCCCAACGTCGAACGTGCCTTAGAAACCCCACCTCAAGCGAGTCTCATCACAAAACAATCGCTTGGGTTGTTCAGATGAAGCTGCCCTCACTGGAGTCGAATTTAGCAGATCAACAAACCCAGTCGAGCTACTCACTGATGTCCATCCGATCAGTACGAAGCGGGGTACACTGCTGCTCCCACTGTGATGTACGCACAGCAGAAGCGAATGGTAGCGCTCAGTCTTCTCAAACCTTGATGCCTAACACAAGGAACATGCTCTATCGAGAGAGAAAGCTGCCTCTGAGCCAGCGGTGCAATGATAAACTCATACACCTGCACACCGAGGCAGAAACCGCTGAGCTTTGAACAGATGGGAACACGCAACTGAAGCTCGCGAGTCGTTCAAGACGTGACGATGAGGCGAAATGTTATGCCCAGTTGCCCGAAGCGCTGTACTTTTCAAGTACACAACGAGTCACAAGTACTGCTGTGAACGTGCGCCGTGTCGAGCGAGATGAGGAGTGCGAAGATGTCACCTCGTGCGGTTCAAGTGCTGCTTGACTCGGAATATAAAATCGACCTGGCGCTGCTTCCCTGCGTGATTCTTGAAAGGGCGTGTGTGTTCCGACTGGCAATCTGAATGGATTGAGAACCGAGAGCGATAGCTCCCATGGGCGGTGATTGTCTGGGGAGCGGGTTCAGGTACAAGTACAAACCTGTGTCGATCCTCTCCATTTGAGCGAAGACACAAAACTTCAGCAGTAGCAGCAGTCGGATTTGCACCAGCACAGGATGGGGAAGCTACTCTGTACTGTATGTACCTCGAGGGATCGCCAACTCGCCTGTTTACTCTCCGGTGACAAATACTTTGCACGAAAGTAAACAGGCGGGGATTTTGCCGAAATATCAGATATCTCGTTAGAATCTCCTCCGTTTTATCCACTTTCACCCCAGTTCTATGTATCATTTTCGTAAAATTGGATAAACATTGAGCATGTTTCTGCAATATTCAAATACAAAACATTTGTGTAGTTATTTGTGAAAGATGATGCTGATGTTTGGATGGTCTTCAGGACCACAGATGCAGGAGTGATGGTCTGGTGATGATAGGATTATGTGATTTCTCACTAACGTAATCTGGACTAACCAATCGAGCGTCGTCTGGCTTCTAAAGCATGTCCAACATGCATAATCCCCTCTTGTGAGATTTGATTACCCGTGTCGTCTCCACTCGTGTTGTGATCAACCACTTCAGACGCACACTTCAGCTCTTCCCACGATAAGTTCAAGCTCAGGTTCGCCTACCCAACAGAGCAGTATGGAGACCTCCAACGACTATGCGCCTGCGCCTGCTGTGCGCGCCTCCGAGGACGACCCGATCGCGATCCTCAACTTCTTCGACGACCTCGGCGTGTTCATGGAGCTCAACGGACCACAGCACCGCGACTCCTCGTCGTTCGTGATGCCTGTGAACAGAAGACTGCACCTCACGCGGCTCAACTCGTCCTCGGCATCAGCAGCAAGCAAAGGCTGCGAGCCCCTGCACCAGCCGTCGTTTACACAGCTGATGCTGGCAGAAGATAGTCCCCACGGCTACACGAATCTTCCGTCGCCGGTGCCGTACCGAGCAGCTCACGCAGACCAGCCAAGCGGGGAAGAAACGCGATATACTTCGTCGTCCCGCGAACGTAGCAGACGAGACCCGCAGAGCGATCGACAGTCGCCGGTGCCAGCGAAGACGAAGAAGCAGCGGAAGAAACCGTCGAGCCAGCGACATCGAGAGGAGCTCATCTACTTGCGCATCAAAGTCGACGCGCTCAAAGACAGACTGAAGGGACTCAAACAGGAGAGCAGACTCGCGCTGCTAAAAGCTAGCAACACGTCAGTCCCCAGCTCGGCCGCTCTCTGGCAGGCGCTCGCGTGGCGACAGCTCGAGGCGAAAGAGCGCGCCGATGGGGAGAACGCGAGGCTGCGCGCGCAGCTGAAAGCGCAGCTCAAGTTCGCCAAGATGCTCGAGCGAGTGATGCAGAAGCGAAGGGTATGTTTGTTTATGTCGTGTCTGTATCAGTTGAGTACCTTGAGGGTTACTCTTCTAACTGAGGATTGATGTTTCCTACTTGCAGGACGCTGAAGAAGAGAACAAACAGGATACGCTTAAGATGTCCTCTAAGAACGACTCGGAGGTTTTTGCTACTTTGCAGAGCAGTGTGGATGCTCGCGCCAGTCGGCTCGACGACACCTTCAGCGCTCAGGGACTCACACCAGAGAGCCTGCAGACCCGCAATGAGTCGTCTTTCGCGTTCGACAAGGAGCGCGGACTGCACATCGACTTTGTGAGCAGCAAGGCCGCGCTCTTTGACGTGCACACGGTCGCGAACGCCGTGTGGAATCAAAATACTATGGTCGCGGTCACGGTCCGAGTAGAGAACGTCGACGTGATTGTGAGTGGACATGGCTTCAAGACGTTGGGCTCTCTTAGTAACCATGGTGTGGGTTCTAATGATATCTCGCCTGTGTGACGCGTGATAAACAGTCGGAAGTGGTCAGCGAGTCTGCCAACGTGAAGCACATCAAGCAGTCGATCGCGATCCCAAGCTTCTCGCTTGAGAAGGACGACCACGTGACGGTCGCGCGGATCGTGTGCAAACGCATCGTGGAAGAGCACCGCGTGCGGTTCATCTGGGAGACGCTGACCGAGTGCCGCGGCGCCGTGCTGCGCGGGATGCCGTCCTTGCAGCTGGTAGAGCGAGGGTGCGGCCAGATCTTTCGCTGTCCCACCCCAGCCTCGAGCTCAGTGGGCTTCGTGCCCACCATGCTTCAATCTACTGTGACAGCGATCCCGGTACTGTCGAGCTGCTCGATCCAGCCGTCCCATCTCATTGATCCCCTGCAAGAGCCGCACGCGGTAGTCCAGACAGAGACGTCCAGTCCAAGGTCCCAGAGTGGTGGTGAGGGGAGCAACAGCCGTGGCTTGACCATGAAGGCGCTCATCGAGACGATCATCGCGGTGTTCCAGGAAAACGCCGAGAGCGCGAGTCGTGTGATCGAGAACCAACTGGTTGACCAGATGCGGACGCTCGCCACCTAATACTTGAAGTACGCGCGAGTGCAATTCATCCAGAGACGGTAACCCAAGAAACATAGGTGCTGGTATAAACACGTCGAGGTAAACAACAACAGCAAGCGTCGCCAATAAACACGAAGATAGTAAAATTGTAATGTATTGAGGATATTGTGCGAAGATTATACTGTGGGTGTTTTGTTTTCGAGCGTTTTGTTCACGCTCGCTCCATTCACTCGAAGTGGCTCGGCCGAATTGCTCTTGCCTCGAAGGGATAATTGCAGCAATATTCTAGCTACTGAATACATCAAAATAACGACATAAACATAGGAACTCCGCTGGGATATTCGTGCCAACTTTTGACATGAGCAACGCAAAAAATCCTCGCAGTCTTTGTGAATGCCGTCGGCGCGAAATATGTATTAATTTGTGGAAGCGCTTGGTGACGTTTTGATCCAGAAGAATACGGGAGCAACAACAGCAACGACAACGTCAAAGAACGCGAAGCCACATACAACAACGCTGCAAAGAAACAAAAAAGGCTTGCTCCGTTGATATGTAATCTGTCGGGATTTTTCTTTTGCGTGAAATTGATCAGTTCCACACCAAGAAGAGCTGGTAATATGCGGTATCACAATGTCGACACAATGCCACAAAATACCACCCACCAAATTAAAGTCTCACCACAACACAAGTAGGGATTATTCCGAGGTATACGGTTGGTATGTTAGTATCGGTATACTGTATACTTATGATGTCCTCTAAAGTACCACAAACACTGTGCCAGTAATGTAGTCGAGCTTGAAGTTCTTGCTGCTCCAGTAGTACTCAGTTTTTGCTGCTGGTGTCTATCTGGCTATACTTACATGATGCTCTTGTTTGCAATCAATGAAACCAATGTCGGTTTGAAAGTGCTGCCATCGTCCCCACGGGTACCCCAATTGCCAGCACAAAACAAATCAAAAGCACAGTGCGACATCTGCTCTCATTGCTGATCAGAAAGGATGGAATTTTGAGCGAAGTACTGCTAGAGTATACAATATTGGTGGGTATGTCAAGCAGTTCATCACGGTGTACCCCATTTTCATGGGGTACACGGTGGCTATGGATCTCACGTTCGTGAGCGTGAAGACAGCAAGTGGTCACTCGATGCTGCTTCACTTGGTCGATGTTGCGACTCGGTACAAGTGGATCTACTTGCAGAAAGCAATGAACGATATTGTTGCCAATGTGAAAGTGTTCAAAGATTTGATTCTTGGCACCTTTGTTTGTCAGATCAAGGTCGTCCATTCTGATCAGAGTGGGGAATTCCAGAGCCAAGCGATGACTGATGTGCTAGCTGGCACTTCGAGGCAGATCTTCTCGCATCCGCACGCGCACGAGGAAATATCGATCGAGGAGAAGGCGCACAGTGCTCATCAGCACGAACTTGCCTGACACCACTACAACCGACCAACTCGCGCGGGGTAGTCGAGGCCAAATCGAGCCGAAGTTGCTACGCGCAGAACCATGTTAGAGCGTCACACGAGTTGCTCGTTCCCCGAGACCACCGAGGTGAACTTGTTGAACTTGTCCCTTTGTCGACTGAGTCAACTGTGAGCCACGCCGAAACGCTCGAAACGTTTGCGCGTTTCCTTTTTTTGTTGTTCCGTGCAGCACGTTCCAAGTCTGCACTTGACTTGGTTAAAGTATGGGCCAGAGCAGAAGTTTTGGGCGCCAAACTTGTGCTCAGCTGACTTGGTTTTAGTATGGGGCTGCAGACATTTTTTGTATGGAAACAGCAACAGGGGAAAAATGGAAGAACTACACAATGATCGTATTAAGTGCGAGTACTGATATTACGCAGTGTTCGTATTAAATACGGGCTGGAAAGTGCGCGACTTCGTGAAAGTGCTGGAGCACGCTGGTGGCACCGCCCATTGTTGTTAAAATAATGGGCGGCACCACTCCGTTAGACCACTCTCAAAAGCTCCAGACGTCGAAACTCGGTCGTCGGTTCACTCTCCAAAGAGACTAGACGGAATGGCACGTAATCGATCAAGCTCGCAGCCCCCGGATCGCAAGCGCCAGCGCGTAGACTGCGATCCCTCAGCCCTTCCAGACACGCCGCCAGAGTCTGCATCCATCGCGTGTGATCCCACGGGCTTCAGTACGCCCGCGAGCGCCATCATGACGGGCTACCACTGGCTGTACAATATCCCCCTTGCGCCTCCCGCTCTCGATCGCGGCGGCGCTCGTCTTCGCCGACTGCTTGACTACGACGCCGCATCGGATACCTAGTCGAACGTCGGCCCGGAGCTCGGCAGCCAGCCGCTCACGAACGCTCCCGTGCGCCTCGGCCACATCACCGTGAAGCAGTTCGCGGAGGACGTGTTCCGCATGGAGCACGACGACATCGCGCTGTACTTGGCCGCCATGCTCGACTACATCGTGGGCGTGCGCATCCTCGCCGACCTGGCGCTCCGCTACATCAATCACCAGAAGAGATAAGGGGCGACGACCTACCACGGAGGGATATCGTCGATTCCAGAGTTGAGCGCCATTTGTATAGCACACCACTGCATAACTACCTACAATTGCTATATAATCTAGTCTGTATTTCCGTTTGAGATGAGAAAACTTGAGGCGTTTTGCGTCGTGTTTAACTGGCCGCCTGCCTTCTCATTCGCTCGATTCGCTCAAGGGGTTTGGCGTATTCGGATAGTTGGTGCTGTGTGTCATTTTAACCCTCCGGATAAGGATAAATTGCAATGTATCTAAATATGGGACGGGCTCAGATTTGTTGTTCATTAACGTGGGTGGGCATGTTCCATTGAAGTTCATGTTGGATCGACAATGGTGTTGGTAATGATACCGACGCTATCGCAGTCCAAAGTTGAGTAGTATGTGTATGTGTGCGTGGCAATCGTGCCAACGTGAGGGCAATGATACGTCGGCGATGAGCCAACCTCACGTCAACTCCCCTTGACCTGGGAAATTCTGAGAGGAGTGCCATGGCGCCGATGTGCGGGGGGGGGGGGGGGGGGGGGGGG